>JARUPY010000522.1:95000-97500 GCA_029817715.1 Melastoma dodecandrum | reverse complement strand
GCGTTGGGACGACGCATGAGTGGCAATCAGGATACGTTCCCGCCGCAGGCTCCGTGCTTCGGGCACCGAACTGCATCGGTCCTATCCGTTTCATTTGATCGCTCGCGCCTAGTGGCGTTCGCGGGCGATGGTGTGGGTTCCTGCGCTAGTTACCCGATCGCGGTACACGGATACGTTGTCGTCCATGTCTCGGTTCCCTTGTCTCCCCTCCGCGTCCTCTGCGTTGGGTGATACCGTGCGGGCATCGCGCTCCCCGGCCGGTCGGTCGCCCATCCCCTGGGCGTCCCCGTCCGCGCCGGTGCGGCGGTGCCGTCCGCGTGCTCTCGGTTACGGTGATTCCCCCTGTTATCGCGCGGTCGCTCGTTGGCCGCGCGATCTCTACGTGTCGAAGCTTTGCTTCCGCTCGGGTGACCCTCGTGCCTTCCTCGGAGCTCGCGGGGCCTCTCGGTTCCGCGCTCGTCCTTGCGATGCGTCGAGGTCTAAAGGTGAATGCTACCTGGTTGATCCTGCCAGTAGTCATATGCTTGTCTCAAAGATTAAGCCATGCATGTGTAAGTATGAACTAATTCAGACTGTGAAACTGCGAATGGCTCATTAAATCAGTTATAGTTTGTTTGATGGTACTTGCTACTCGGATAACCGTAGTAATTCTAGAGCTAATACGTGCAACAAACCCCGACTCTCGGAAGGGATGCATTTATTAGATAAAAGGTCGACGCGGGTTCGCCCGTAGTTTTGACGATTCATGATAACTCGACGGATCGCATGGCCATTGTGCCGGCGACGCATCATTCAAATTTCTGCCCTATCAACTTTCGATGGTAGGATAGTGGCCTACTGTCACAGGTGCAAGACGAGGGTCGGAGCCCATCGTCTTCGGAAGCTTGAGCGTGGCTGCTTGGGCGGCGTCCATGGGTCGGAGCGCATGGACAACAGCGAGCGTTGGTGCGTTCGTTGACACTTGAAGGATCAAGTGAAGGTTCGAGTCGGTGCTCGGACGATGATGCTGGCACGAGGCGCAACGTGGCCAGAATACTCAAGTGCGGTGGCTTGAGAGGATGCTCGTGGGCGGTCTCATGAGCGAAGTGTTCGTGAAGAGGCACGAGTGTGGACGGTCTTGGTCGCAAAGGTACGAGAGATCGAAAGAATGTGCTTGGACGCATCCTTTGGTGAAGGGGCGTCCATGAAAGGACGTGTCCCTTGAGAAGGGAACGTCCACCCCTTGAAGAGGAGCGATTGCTAGGAAGGTGGGCACCCCTTCCGAAGAGGGGGATCCCAAGGGGGGGGCTTCCTTCCGAAGAGGGGGATCCCAAGGGGGGCTTCCTTCCGAAGGGGGGGGTCCCAAGGGGGGGCTTCCTTCCAAATAGGGGGATTCAAAGGGGGCTTAGGGGCAGTTGTGTTGGGCACTCCCCGAAGCATTGTATCCATTCGTGTAAAGTTGTGTTGTATGGTGAATTGCCCCGAACCCCTATAAGAAGGCTTGTAAAGGGGCGAGGCAATGTAATTGAGTGTTGTACCATTGTTCTAATAAAGATTGGGATTACTTGAAAGGGAATGTGAGATATTCGAAAGGCTTCCGCTGGGTTGAGTGTTTTGGGTGGCTGGTCGTGCTAGTTTTGGGAGTGCGACGCCGCACAGGGTGGGTTTACTTGATAGAGCGAAATACCCCTGTGACAGTTGGCATCAGAGCGTGGTTTCGTGTGGGCGATGGCTTTGCCGATCACTGAACGATTTGGCCGATTGGAAAGGTTGATGGGCGAGTCTTCAACTGGGGATTCCACCCCAATCTTTGAGAGGATGGACGAGGTGGTGGCCGGTATGGGACGGTTGGATGAGTTGGTGGCCGGTATGGGTTGGCTTGAGTCAACACTCAACTCGTTGAGCACGGTGGTGGATAGGTTGTGTTGCTAACACGATGACTTGGAGGATGAGATAGCGATCCTCAAGCGAGCAGAGGCTTCTTCTACTGTTGGTGGGGAGTCACGCTCACGGGTAAGGATTCCCGAGCCTCAATCTTTTAATGGGTGTCGCGATGCGAAGGTGTTGCAGAATTTCTTGTGGGACGTGGAACATTACTTCATAGCGACAAGGGTACCCAAGAACGAGAAGGTGTCGATAGCGGCGATGTATCTTATGGGTGATGCAAAGCTGTGGTGGCGGACCAGGGTGTCGGATGACTTGAGTGCGGGTCGTCCACCGATCGACACTTGGGCAACTCTCAAGAAGTAATTTGCGGACCAATTCCAACCTTGCAATTCGAGTTGGGTTGCAAGGGAGGCGCTGAAGAGCCTCAAGCAAACCAGCACCGTGAGGGAATACGTGAAGAACTTCACGTCGTTGATGCTGGAAATTGCGGACATGTCCGAGGCGGACAGACTCTTCAACTTCCTTGACGGACTTCAACCGTGGGCACAGTTGGACCTGAGGCGGCGAGGCATACAGAACCTGGCCTCAACGATTGCGGCTGCGGATGCTCTGGTTGATCTTCGGATAGGAGGGG
>JARUPY010000522.1:72500-77500 GCA_029817715.1 Melastoma dodecandrum | reverse complement strand
CCGGTTGGCCTTCGAGGCGGGGGCGGGGCGGGCGGAGGGGCGGCAGGGGGCGACGCGGGGAGCATTCCCCCCGCCCCCAGTATCGCCCCCTCGCCCCCGCCCCCCCTTCCGCCGCGCCCCCCTGGGGGACGTTGATGCGGAAGGGGGGCCGGGCGATGCCCCTGCAGGGCATCGCGGCGTGGCTTAGGGGCCGCGAGCGTCGGCGGGGCGAGAAGGGGGCGGTCCGCGTGGCCCCCCATCGCCCCCGCCCTCGCCCCCTGGCCCCCGGACGTGACGTCCACGGGGGGAGGGATTGGGACAAAGGCCAGTGTTCCCTCGCGCCAGACCCGAGAACGTCCGTAAAACACTATAGGGGGGAGGTGCTCCACGGCCTCCCCCCGACCCACCCCCCACTCGGCCCCCTAAGATGCCCCTTCTGCCCCTTCGTTGATCATGAGGTACCGTGGGTGGGTGATGCCCCGTGGGGCGTCGTTTCGTGGAGGTAGGGCGGAGGCATGAGAACGCCAGGCCGCATCGTACGGGGAGGCGCTCCACGGCCTCCCCTGCCCCGTCCCTACGGCCGTCCCCCTGGGTGTCCTAAATTCGGTTTGGGCGGAATGTCGGATCGCGATGGCCCCGTCCTTCGGATGTCGGTATACGCGCTTCGCGTCTAGCAGGCTTGTTCGTGGCGCGTCCCTTCAGCCCGGTCCCTCCTCCCTTCCGGAGGCGGCGTCGGGTCGTCGGGCGTCCTCTCGGGCAGCGTTGGGACGACGCATGAGTGGCAATCAGGATACGTTCCCGCCGCAGGCTCCGTGCTTCGGGCACCGAACTGCATCGGTCCTATCCGTTTCATTTGATCGCTCGCGCCTAGTGGCGTTCGCGGGCGATGGTGTGGGTTCCTGCGCTAGTTACCCGATCGCGGTACACGGATACGTTGTCGTCCATGTCTCGGTTCCCTTGTCTCCCCTCCGCGTCCTCTGCGTTGGGTGATACCGTGCGGGCATCGCGCTCCCCGGCCGGTCGGTCGCCCATCCCCTGGGCGTCCCCGTCCGCGCCGGTGCGGCGGTGCCGTCCGCGTGCTCTCGGTTACGGTGATTCCCCCTGTTATCGCGCGGTCGCTCGTTGGCCGCGCGATCTCTACGTGTCGAAGCTTTGCTTCCGCTCGGGTGACCCTCGTGCCTTCCTCGGAGCTCGCGGGGCCTCTCGGTTCCGCGCTCGTCCTTGCGATGCGTCGAGGTCTAAAGGTGAATGCTACCTGGTTGATCCTGCCAGTAGTCATATGCTTGTCTCAAAGATTAAGCCATGCATGTGTAAGTATGAACTAATTCAGACTGTGAAACTGCGAATGGCTCATTAAATCAGTTATAGTTTGTTTGATGGTACTTGCTACTCGGATAACCGTAGTAATTCTAGAGCTAATACGTGCAACAAACCCCGACTCTCGGAAGGGATGCATTTATTAGATAAAAGGTCGACGCGGGTTCGCCCGTAGTTTTGACGATTCATGATAACTCGACGGATCGCATGGCCATTGTGCCGGCGACGCATCATTCAAATTTCTGCCCTATCAACTTTCGATGGTAGGATAGTGGCCTACTGTTACATGCCTGAAGGCATGGGTCGGTGAAGGACGTTTCGTGGAAGGCTCCATGAGCAACCGTTCGTGAGGGAGGCACGAACAATCATGACTGATCGCGATAGGGTGTGTCTATGAAGGGGCACGACTGTTCTGAAGGATCATGTCTAGTGGGAAGGGGGGCCCCCTTCCGAAAAGGGGGGACCCCAAGGGGGACTAAGGGGGATAGTTGCGTTGGCACCCCCTGAAGTCATGTACCCCTTCGTGTAGCGTTGTAATGTTTGATGAAAAGCCACGACCCCCTATAAGAAGGCTTGTAAAGGGGCGTTGGCATGTATCTTGTATTCGGGGATTTTGAGTGAAATACAAAGGGTGTCCTTCACCTAAAACACTTGTTGGCTTCCGTTGTGCATAGGCTGGTCGTGCTTGTGGGCGAGACACGACGCCCACAGGGTGGTTTTACTCGAGAGAGAGAGTACCCCTGTGACAGTTGGCATCCGAGCCAGGTTGTGAGTGGTTGTGAGTGGGAATGGCGTTACCTATCACGGAGAGATTTGGTCGCTTGGAGAGGCTTGTGGGCGATCCCCCGTCTGAAGATCTTGTTCCGATATTCAGTATGTTGGAAGAACTTCGGGCAGGGATGGCTCATTTTGAATCATCTCTTGTCTTGTTGAATGGTGCGGTAGAAAAAGTGTGCTGTCAACTTGGTGATATCGAGGGCGAGTTGGTCGTCCTCAAGAGGGCGATCGCTGCTCCGGTGGTTGGTGGTGATACGCGTTCTAAGGTGAGAGTCCCTGAACCCCAGTTCTTTGATGGTTGTCGTGACGCAAAGGTGTTGCAGAACTTCTTGTGGGATGTTGAGCAATACTTTCTCGCGGCAAGAGTGCCCGAGAATGAGAAGGTGTCCATTACGGCAATGTACCTGTCGGGTGATGCGAAACTTTGGTGGCGGACCAGAGTAAAGGAGGATCTCAATGCGGGGCGTCCTCAGATCGATACGTGGGAGTCCCTTAAGAAAGAATTGTCGGATCAGTTCTTACCTTGCAATACAAGTTGGGTTGCGAGAGAGGCTTTGAAGCGCCTCAAACATGTTGGTACGGTGAGGGATTATGTGAAACAGTTTACCTCTTTGATGTTGGATATCACGGATATGTCGGATGCAGATAAGCTTTTCAATTTTATGTATGGACTACAACCGTGGGCACAAGTTGAGTTGAGACGGCAGGGAGTGAAGGATCTCCCTACCGCCATTGCGGCTGCAGATGCTCTTGTAGATTTTCGTTGGGCAGGTTCAAATGACCCCATGAAGGACGAGCGGGGCCATAAGGGAAAGTCCGGTGCCCAAAGAACTCAGAAAGGTAAAGGGCAGATGAAGTCGAAATGGAACGGTGCTCGTAGCTTGTCTCAAGGACAATCAGGCAATGTAAGTAATGATACTCGGAAGGATCCGAAAACATTTTCTGGTTGTTTCATTTGTGAAGGACCTCATAGGGCGAGGGACTGTCCGCGGAAAGAAAAGTTGAATGCAATAGTGTCGGAGGAAGAGACGACTCCGACCCGTGTAGCCCCACTCCAACTTCTGAATGCCTTGAGAATGAGAAAGGAAGGCGTAAGTAAAGGATTGATGTATGTTTCGCTAACCGTGAATGAGCACAGCATGTTGGCAATGGTTGATACAGGGGCGACTCATAGTTTTGTGGCTGATCGTATGGTGCAACGTTTGGGATTGAGAATTGATGAGCAGTTGTGTCGGATCAAGGCAGTGAATTCAGAGAGTCAGCCTATCAGTGGGATGGCAAGAAATGTTAAGATCACCCTCGGCTTATGGAATGGTACTGTTAACTTTATGGTTGTTCCGCTTGATGATTTTGATATAATATTGGGAAACAACTTCTTTGTGGAGGCTTGTGTGGCAGTGATACCCCATTTGGGCGGGTTGTTTATCGGAGACTTTTCTCAGCCGTGTTTTGTGAAAGGGCAGTACATAGAGAAGGAACGTGATGGCAGTGGTTCGGAACTTGTCTCGGCAATGAGTCTTGCAAAATGTTGGAAGAAAGGTATGGTGACTTTCCTCGCGGCTATTTTTGATATGGATGACAGTGAGTCCAGTGTAGTGCCTAAGGAAGTGTTACCAGTATTGGCCGAATTTGAGGATATGATGCCGGCCGATCTTCCAAAAGGGCTGCCACCTCGGAGGGCGGTAGACCATCGCATAGACCTCCTTCCGGGGACGGTACCCCCTGCCAAAGCGCCTTATCGGATGGGCCCTAAGGAACTCGGTGAGTTGAGAAAACAGTTGGGTGAATTAATTGATGCAGGAAAGATTCAGCCCTCGAAAGCGCCATATGGAGCACCAGTGTTGTTTCAGACCAAACAAGACGGTAGTCTACGGTTGTGCGTCGACTATCGTGGATTGAACAAGGTCACAGTGAAGAACAAGTACCCGGTGCCCCTTGTTGCTGATCTGTTCGATAGATTGTCAAAGGCCTCATACTTTTCGAAGTTAGATCTGCGTTCCGGATACTGGCAGGTTCGAATCGCAGAGGGCGATGAGTCCAAAACTACTATGGTTACGAGATATGGATCGTATGAGTTCCTTGTTATGCCGTTTGGCTTGACAAATGCCCCGGCTACCTTTTGTAATCTGATGAATAATGTTTTCAATGAATACATAGACGAGTTTGTTGTGGTTTACTTGGATGACATTGTAGTTTACTCTGAGAGTTTGGAGGACCATCTAAGACATCTTCGGCTTGTGTTTAAGAAACTAAGGGAACACTCTCTGTTCGTGAAGAAAGAGAAGTGTGAGTTTTGCTCGAAGGAAATACGCTTCTTGGGACATGTGATCGGACGTGGAAGCGTGAGAATGGATACGAGGAAGGTGCTAGCCATTCGGGACTGGCCTGCACCAAAGAAAGTTTCGGAGGTACGAAGTTTTCTTGGATTGGCAAATTATTATCGTAGATTTGTGGAGGGATACTCAAAGAGAGTTACCCCATTGACGGATTTGTTGAGAAAGGATAGGGCCTGGTGTTGGGATGAGAAATGTCAGGTTGCATTTGATGATTTGAAAGAAGCGATTTCTGCAGAACCTGTCCTAAAGTTACCAGAGTTTGATAAACCGTTTGAAGTCCATACCGATGCCTCGGACCATGCGGTAGGTGGTGTGTTAGTGCAGGACGGCCACCCGGTAGCTTTTGAAAGTTGGAAGCTTAAGGAGGCAGAACAGAGGTATTCTGCCCACGAGAAAGAGATGTTGGCGGTAGTACATTGCTTGAGAGTTTGGCGAGTGTATCTTTTGGGGAATCCATTTGTGATTAAGACTGATAATGTGGCTAACACTTTCTTTAAGACACAGAAAAAGCTTTCTGCGAGACAGGCGCGGTGGCAAGAGTTCTTGGCCGAGTATGATTTTGAGTGGGAACACAGGCCTGGACGACATAAT
>JARUPY010000522.1:57500-62500 GCA_029817715.1 Melastoma dodecandrum | reverse complement strand
GTCTAGCAGGCTTGTTCGTGGCGCGTCCCTTCAGCCCGGTCCCTCCTCCCTTCCGGAGGCGGCGTCGGGTCGTCGGGCGTCCTCTCGGGCAGCGTTGGGACGACGCATGAGTGGCAATCAGGATACGTTCCCGCCGCAGGCTCCGTGCTTCGGGCACCGAACTGCATCGGTCCTATCCGTTTCATTTGATCGCTCGCGCCTAGTGGCGTTCGCGGGCGATGGTGTGGGTTCCTGCGCTAGTTACCCGATCGCGGTACACGGATACGTTGTCGTCCATGTCTCGGTTCCCTTGTCTCCCCTCCGCGTCCTCTGCGTTGGGTGATACCGTGCGGGCATCGCGCTCCCCGGCCGGTCGGTCGCCCATCCCCTGGGCGTCCCCGTCCGCGCCGGTGCGGCGGTGCCGTCCGCGTGCTCTCGGTTACGGTGATTCCCCCTGTTATCGCGCGGTCGCTCGTTGGCCGCGCGATCTCTACGTGTCGAAGCTTTGCTTCCGCTCGGGTGACCCTCGTGCCTTCCTCGGAGCTCGCGGGGCCTCTCGGTTCCGCGCTCGTCCTTGCGATGCGTCGAGGTCTAAAGGTGAATGCTACCTGGTTGATCCTGCCAGTAGTCATATGCTTGTCTCAAAGATTAAGCCATGCATGTGTAAGTATGAACTAATTCAGACTGTGAAACTGCGAATGGCTCATTAAATCAGTTATAGTTTGTTTGATGGTACTTGCTACTCGGATAACCGTAGTAATTCTAGAGCTAATACGTGCAACAAACCCCGACTCTCGGAAGGGATGCATTTATTAGATAAAAGGTCGACGCGGGTTCGCCCGTAGTTTTGACGATTCATGATAACTCGACGGATCGCATGGCCATTGTGCCGGCGACGCATCATTCAAATTTCTGCCCTATCAACTTTCGATGGTAGGATAGTGGCCTACTGTTAGCATGCTGTTACGTATGCACAGTGAAGGTCGCGGCCGAGGACGGTGCAACTCGGTCGCAGCTCGTGAAGGGAGGCACGAGCAAGTGGGCGAAGAGATGGCTTCCCCACAACTCTGGACAAGGTGGCAAGAAAGTCTTCATGGCCGCAGAGGATGATCAGGATAGCCTGACGCGGCAGAAGATAAGCTGGCCCTGCTGACGCTACAGGATAAGCTGACGCGACAGGACAAGTTGACCCGGCTGACGCATGGGATAAGCTGACGCTGCAGGGGATGGGCAACCCCTGGTCATGTCGGAATCATTGTATATTTGAATTCTTGCACCCACGACCCCCTATATATGTAAGGCTTGTAAAGGGGGCTGGGGACAGATTGTATTGGCTTTCTTTGTTAGTGAAAAGAAACATCGGTGACCTTCACCGGAAAACTGAGTGTCTCCCCCTTCGTCCCCCTTCGTCCCCCTTCGTCCCCCTCTGGTCCCCCTCGGTGTCCCTGGTCCTGTGAGTAGGTCCTTGGGCGTGTTCGGCAAACGACCTCCGGGTGTGAGCGTGAGCGATACACGAGCGGAGCGTGAGCGATACACGAGCGAAGCGTGAGCGATACACGGGGCGATACCTGGGAACGTGGGCGATACCTGGGAAGGGAACGAGCGGGAGATTCTGGGATTCCGTCTGCGCGTTGCTGGTCATGGCCGTGAGCGGATACGACGCTAGCAGGTTCGAAAAATTATCGGTGTAATTGTAGACCTGTGACAGTTGGCCTCAGAGCGAAGGAACGATGACTCGGACCAATGCGGAACGTTTGGAGCGGCTGGAGCGCCTTGTAGGTGAAGCTCCTACGGGTGAGCAATCTTCGATCTTTGAGAGGATAGATCATGTCTCTGTTGGGCTGTTGACGGTGCAGGCTTCTCTCGATTCGTCGAGTGGGGCAGAGGTGGGAAGGCTTAAGGATTTACTTGATAGCTTGAGCCAGTCCATTGACCGGATGAGTAGCAAACAAGAGGACCTCTTATGCGAAGTTGCCATCCTAAAGAAGGCGGTAGCTGCCCCTACTCCTCCCAGCGGGGATGGACGTTCGAAGGTTAGAGTGCCTGAACCTCAATCTTTAGATGGTTGTCGCGATGCGAAAGAGCTGCAGAACTTTCTGTGGGATGTGGAACAATACTTCCTTGCGGCGAGAGTCCCCGAGGAAGAAAAGGTGTCCATCACAACTATGTATTTGTCGGGCGATGCCAAGCTTTGGTGGCGGACCAGAGTGAAGGATGACCTGAATGCTGGGCGCCCCAAGATCGATACGTGGGAAGCTTTAAAGAAGGAGCTGATGGATCAGTTCTTACCTTGCAACACGAGCTGGATTGCGAGGGAGGCATTGAAACGGCTTAAGCATTCTGGTACGGTCAGGGAGTATGTAAAACAATTTACTTCCCTCATGCTTGACATTACAGATACGTCGGAAGCAGACAAGCTATTCAACTTCCTTTCGGGGCTACAACCTTGGGCTCAGCTCGAGTTGAGGCGGCAGGGCGTGAAGGACCTTCCCTCTGCTATTGCTGCCGCCGATTCTCTCGTTGACTTTCGCTTGAGTGGGGCGACCGACCCCAAGGGGAAAAGCGTGGCTAGAGAGAAGGGACCGCATAATGAGATTCGGAAGGGAAAGAGGAATGGGAAGCAGAAGTCCAAGGGAAAACAAGGCAATGGCTCTGCTCCTGGGGCGAGTAGCGGCACGAGTAGGGAGTTTCGAAAAGACCCTAAGTCCCACTCGGGCTGCTTCATATGTGACGGTCCTCACCGAGCGAGGGACTGTCCAAGGAAGGAGAAGCTGAATGCCATACTTTCGGAGGACGATGCTACCCCGACCCGTGTCGCCCCTCTGCAACTCTTAAGCGCCCTCCGAATGAAGAAGGAAGGTGTCGGTAAGGGACTGATGTATGTTCATCTGTCTGTGAATCACCACCAGGTGCTGGCAATGGTGGATACTGGAGCTACGCACAGCTTTGTGGCCGACCGAGTGGTGGCACGGTTGGGTCTGCAAGTGGATGGACATCCCTATAGAATCAAGGCTGTGAACTCCAAAAGCCAACCCATTAGCGGTTTGGCCATGGGCGTGGAAACTATCCTCGGCTTGTGGAACGGTACTATAGATTTCATGGTTGTCCCTCTTGATGATTTTGACGTTATTCTGGGGAACAACTTCTTTGTGAAAGCTCGAGTAGCGGTGATGCCGCATTTATGTGGGCTCTTCATCGGAGATGAGGACCAGGCATGCTTCGTGAAGGGGCGGTATGTTGAGGGGAAAGGTAGCGGGGGGAACCCTGAGCTTGTATCGGCGATGCAGCTTGCAAAGGGATGGAAGAAGGGACAGACCACTTACCTTGCGGCGATTTTCGAAGTGGAGACGGCAGATCCCATCGAGATTCCCCAAGAGGTAGTACCGGTGCTGAACGAGTTCCAGGATGTGATGCCGCCCGAACTACCGAAGGGACTCCCTCCTAGGCGCGCGGTCGATCACAGAATTGAACTACTTCCCGGGACCCTTCCACCCGCCAAGGCGCCTTATCGGATGTCCCCAAAGGAGCTGGCCGAACTTCGCAAGCAGTTGGGCGAGTTGCTGGAAGCGGGAAAAATCCAACCCTCGAAGGCGCCCTATGGGGCTCCCGTGCTGTTCCAGGCGAAGCATGATGGCTCACTACGGCTATGTGTCGACTACCGCGGGCTGAACAAAGTGATAGTGAAGAATAAGTACCCGGTACCCCTTGTCGCTGACTTGTTTGATCGCTTGGCTAAAGCTTCGTATTTCGCGAAACTAGATTTGCGATCTGGATATTGGCAAGTGCGTATTGCGGAGGGGGATGAGCCCAAAACCACAACGGTTACAAGGTACGGATCCTATGAGTTCCTGGTGATGCCCTTTGGCCTAACTAATGCCCCGGCGACCTTTTGTAACTTGATGAACGATGTGTTCAATGAATATATCGACGAGTTTGTTGTGGTGTACTTGGATGACATTGTGATTTACTCCGAGACGCTGGACGACCACATGACTCACCTACGGCTTGTGTTGTCAAAACTGAGGGAACACTCTCTTTATGTGAAGAAAGAGAAGTGCGAGTTTTGCGTGCAGGAAATCAATTTCCTCGGGCACGTTGTGGGATGCGGCAGTGTAAGGATGGACACTAAGAAGGTACAGGTGATTCGGGAGTGGCCAGTACCTGGAACGGTTGCGGAATTGAGGAGCTTCTTGGGACTAGCCAACTACTACCGGAAGTTCGTGAGGAACTATTCTCGGCGGGTGGCTCCCTTGACGGATCTACTGAAAAAGGATCGGGCATGGTGCTGGAGTGCGAGTTGCCAGCAGGCCTTTGAAGACCTCAAAGAAGCAATGTCCACTGAACCCGTCCTAAAGCTCCCTCAATTCGACAAGCCGTTCGAGGTACATACTGATGCTTCTGACCAGGCAGTAGGAGGTGTCTTGGTGCAGGAGGGCCACCCTGTTGCCTTCGAAAGCTGGAAACTAAAAGACGCGGAGCGACGATACTCTGCCCATGAAAAGGAAATGCTGGCTGTCATCCACTGTCTGAGGGTGTGGCGGGTATACTTGCTGGGTACTACTTTTGTGGTGAAGACGGATAATGTGGCGAACACCTTCTTCAAAACCCAGAAGAAGCTCTCCCCGCGACAGGCTCGGTGGCAGGAGTTTCTGGCCGAATATGATTTTGAGTGGGAACATCGGCCAGGACGGCATAACCTTGTGGCGGACGCACTCAGTCGCAAGACCGTTGAGATGGTTTCTGCGATTTCCACCTTTCAGGCTGATATCCTCGATAAGGTTCGTAATCTTGCAAAAGCTGACCCTGCCTATGTAAAACTAGCCCAGCAGGTCAAGGAAGGCGCGGTACGGAGGTACTGGCTGGAGAACGAACTATTGTATTGCGAGGGAAATCGACTTTACATCCCCGTTGGCGGTGGGCTACGACAACGGATACTACGAGAGTCTCATGACTCCCTTTGGCCTGGACATCCAGGGAGGGAACGTATGATAGCCCTGGTAAAGCGGAGCTACGTGTGGCCG
>JARUPY010000522.1:0-2500 GCA_029817715.1 Melastoma dodecandrum | reverse complement strand
CGAGGGGGCGATACTGGGGGGCGGGGGGGAATGCTCCCCGCGTCGCCCCCCTGCCGCCCCTCCGCCCGCCCCGCCCCCGCCTCGAAGGCCAACCGGCGCCCGCACGGCGCACGCCCCCACAGCCATCTATGATGGGCCTGGGAGGGGGCGGGGCCGGGGGGACCCTCGGGGGGCCCACGGTGGGGGGGGGCCCCGGGGGGGGGGTTCGTGGAGCACTCCCCCCCTATAGTGTTTTACGGACGTTCTCACGTCTGGCACGAGGGAACACTGGCCTTTGTTCCAATCCCTCCGGCCATGGGCGTCGCCCCCAGTGGCCAAGGGGCGAGGGAGGGGTCGACGGGGGGACGGGGGGATGCCTCGCCTACCGCCCCCGTGTCGCCCCACCGACGCCCGCAGCCACTACGCCACGGTACCATGCCCCCCCCGCGGCAAACGCCCGCCCACCGCCATCGCATGGGCGTTCCGCACGTGGGCGGGACGTCCGGGGGGCGACGGGGCGGCCCCCCTCGTCGCCCACGGCCGCCCCTCCCGAAGCCCACTCCCATCAATCGGTTAAGAAGGCCGGGTAAGGAGGGCGGGGGGGCGCTCCGTCCCGAGGCCAAGGGGGGCGAGGGGGGGTCCGGGGGGGGGGGGGGGGGGGGGGTTCCGTCCCGACGCCGGGGGGGCGATGGGGGGGAGCCGGGGGGGTTCCCCCTCGCGCCCCCTTGTCCCCCCGTCCATCCAGTGGGCGTCCCCCATGGGGGCGGGACGTCCCGGGGGCGAGGGTTGGCATGGGAAGGCACGGGACGCCCCCGCCCCCCACGCCCACGGACGCAGCTCGACCCGCCCAAACCCCCCCTCCCGAAGCCCAGTCCCCATCAATGGGTTACGAATGTCGGGCAAGGCGGGTGTGCGCGCGGGGGGTGGGGGGGGCGAGGGGGGACCGGGGGGTGCCGTCCAGAGGCAGAGGGGCGGGAGGGGGGGACCCGGGGGGGTTCCGTCCCCGGGCCAAGGGGGCCGGGGGGGAACCGGGGGGGATGCCCCCTCGCGCCCCCCTCCCCCCGTCCCGTGGGCGTCCCCCGTGGGGGCGCGGGACGTCCCGGGGGCGACGCGGTGGAAACGGGTTCCTCGACAACGATCCCCAAACCGCGTTTCCATTCGGTTCCCCCGTCCCCGGGGACGGAACACTTCCCGCCGAATCCCCTTTGGTTACGGATTCGCCGACGAGGCCTCGGGGTCGGAGCTTGGCTCGGCGGTCGGGAATGTCCATACCGATGAGGTCCGCCGTCGGGGGGTGGTCCCCCGGACTTGAGAAACCCAAATCGCTCCCACAGCATCCCCGACGGCTAAAACGGGGGAAAACCAAACTCCGAAGGGGTTTGCCCCGGTCAGAAATCGAAAAAAACGTCGTTTGCCCCCCCGTTTTTTGCGTTTTTCCGTCCAAGGTGGCCCCCGGGGGCAGGGAGGGGGCGGTTGGGGGCAACGCGAGGTCGGCGGGGGGCGGTCAAGGGGCGCGAGGGGGGGCCGTTCGCCGTCTACTTCGGGACTCCGACCGCCGCCCTCTCGAACGTCCCGGGACTCCGTGATCTTTTCGTTCCCAAGGCTAAGTCCTCGTAATGTCGCCCCCTACTTGCCCCCGCCCCTTTGGAAATCCACCCGGTCCGCCCCCCTCATTTCCTCCCGCCCACGTGCGTCCCTCGCGTTGCGCCGTCCACGCCAGGCCCCCGCGGGCGCGACGGGGTGGTCGTACATGGCGCGCACCCGGCTGCGTTGGGTTCGAGGGACGGGCCGACCGGGGGGGCGTGGGGGACATGGCCAAAACCCGTGGGGGACAAGTGTCTCGTCGGGACACTTAGGCATTTTCGCCAGTCGACCGTGCCCGGCCGCCGAGAGCCCCCCCCGCGACCGCGCTACGTGGCCGTTCGCTCGACCTCGCCGAGAGCCCGGCGACGACCCCCGCTCCCTGGGTCCCGGGGAGGGGGGGTCGAATCGAAGCGACGATGGGCTGAATCTCAGTGGATCGTGGCAGCAAGGCCACTCTGCCACTTACAATACCCAGTCGCGTATTTAAGTCGTCTGCAAAGGATTCTACCCGCCGCTCGGAAGGAATTGCGCTTCAAGGCGGCCCGCGCGGCGCATCCGGCGCGCGGGCCTGGCCAAAGACACGTGCCCTTGGGGGCGTTGCCCCTACCGCGGGTCGGCAATCGAGCGGCGCGCGCGCGCATCGCTTCTAGCCCGGATTCTGACTTAGAGGCGTTCAGTCATAATCCAGCGCACGGTAGCTTCGCGCCACTGGCTTTTCAACCAAGCGCGATGACCAATTGTGCGAATCAACGGTTCCTCTCGTACTAGGTTGGATTACTATCGCGATACCGTCATCAGTAGGGTAAAACTAACCTGTCTCACGACGGTCTAAACCCAGCTCACGTTCCCTATTGGTGGGTGAACAATCCAACACTTGGTGAATTCTGCTTCACAATGATAGGAAGAGCCGACATCGAAGGATCAAAAAGCAACGTCG
>JARUPY010000423.1:0-144284 GCA_029817715.1 Melastoma dodecandrum | reverse complement strand
CAGTTTTATGGATGGATCGTCGGGATACAATCAAATCCGAATGGATCCGGAAGGATGAGTAATTAAGAAGCTTTTTCGTACACCAAAAGGAATATATTGTTATTAAGGTGATGCCTTTTGGGTTGAGCAATGCGGGAGCAACTTTATCAACGGGCCAGGCCACGGATCTTTGATGATATTCTCCACAGGACTGTAGAGTAGTTACATGAGATGATCTGGTTGTCTAAATCAAGACAAAGGCAGCGATCATATTGATGACCTTAGACAAAGTATGTGACAAGGAAAAATCTGCTAAAGACAAATATCAAATAAAGATGAAAACCCATTGAAAAGTGCGCCTTCGGGGTCAAACTTCGGGCAAAGGAAAGTTTCCTTTGGATTTATCGTTCGACATCGGAGGCATTGAAAGTAGATCAATCAAAGACTTGATGACGATTATGAAACGACGAAGACCACGACATCAAGGAACTCATACATGAGTTTGAAAGAGTCCCATTTTCAAGGGATAACTTGCAATTCATTCAGCAGGTTTATATCAAACTTAAGGCCGCGACCGATGCTCCAATCACTTTCATAGCATTGAATGAAGAAGGGTACTCCTTTTGGTTGGGACGAAAGCATGTGAAAATTGCAATTCTACAGCATAAAAGCTTATTTGTCAAAGCCACCAGGTCCTTAATGCACCTATACATGGAAGACCCCACTAACATACTTTATATAGCGGCGCAAAAGAAGCATTCTTTAGGAGTTCTGCTAAGCCCAAGAGAATGATGTTGGAAAGGTCGGAACGCTTATACTACTTGAGCAGAACGTTAAACTGGTGCAGGAGCTAAAGTATTATCCAATTGAGAAGGACCATGCCTCGCACTAATGTTCGCTATACAAAAGTTGCGTCATTTTTTGCAGGCACATTCTGTTCACCTCATATCACGGGCAAGATCATCTCAAATACATCATGTCAAAGCACAGTACTATCTGGTCGTCTTCTAGCGAAATGGGCACTCATGACTCCAGGAGCGTTCGAGGATTTCGTATGTGCCCCAAAAAAGCTGTTAAAGGCAGAAAGCCGTTGGCTGATTTCTTAGCAGATCAATTTATACCAGTTAATTGGAAGATTTCATATGATACTTACCTGAACGTAGTGGTGATGTTGGTCGAATACTCCACACCCATGGAAGATGTTCTTTGATGGATTCGGCTACCAAAAGGGGTGCAGGAGCTGCGAGTTGTCTTGGTCACATCTGATGGGAGATATCATTTTTTTCCATATGCATAACACCCTTACCACAAATTATGCTCAAACAACATGGCTGAATATTAAGCCCTCATTTTAGGCGTTAGAAATGGCTATGGATAACAAAGTGCATAGTATGAGGGTATATTTGGGACTCCTGAGCTTGTGATTAATCATCTCGTCCTATACTACATATGAATCGTTCGCACAAGCCAGAGCTTTTTCCTTATCATTGACTATGCAGTTAAAGGCTACGCGGGGGGTTCCAGGATTTTATAAAATTAGTTCCATATACCAAGAAGGGAAACCATGCGCATGCAGATGCCGTGGCAAGAATCGCTTCTTCACCTTAATTCAGTGGACATACAGGTTAGTTTATCCGAACACTATGTCAAGCTTGGGTGGATCCTTACCCACCTTTAATGAGGAGGGAAGAGGAATTTAATATCTTCTCTGTCTATCAATAAGAATGGTAGACCAAATTCTAGAGACTACCACTAATTGACTTTACCTATGAAGCATGGAATAGTCTGCCTGTTATGAATCCTCCTTCAAAGTGGTAGATGTTTAGGGGGACAAGAAGCAACTCCTGGTTCTTATACTTTCAAGAAATCTTCTCTTTATCGTCTCGCTCATTTGAAGGAGTAGTGTCATTACCGGTGTCTTGGAGAAGGTGAAAAGCAGTATAAAGATCACGAAAAGCTCAGTAAAAGATAGCGCATTCTGGAGTATGTGGAACTCATCCTTTCTGGTCACCTAAACTTCAACTTTACAATTAAAGAGAAATGGGTTTATTATTGGCCGACATCGGTAATGAGTATTTGTATGGTATATGCAAAAGAAGTGTCAAGCATGTCAATTTCACGCTAACTCCATCCATCAAAACTACCCTAAAGCCACTTCATCCAACTTATAGCATCTTGGCCGTTTGAAGCCCTGGCGGGGCTAGATTGTCGTAGGGGGCTCCCATCTATCCATCGCCCAAATTCATCATGGGGGTCACTCATATATTCTGCTGCAGCAAATGACTCATTTTTAAAAATGGGCCAGAAGAGAAGCTGCCACCCTTTCGGGGAAGTTGAAGAAGGGAAACAGTGTATGCACTTCCATCAAAGAAATTATATTATTTTTTCGTTACATGGTGTGCCTCGCCATAATATTACAAAGATAATTGGCCCGGAATTTCTCTAATAAGGCGCCACCCATGGATATATTTTGCGAGCAATTTGGTTTTCAAACTCAATTAAACTCTTCCATTGTATTATGCAGCCGCAAAACGGGTTGGCAGAGGCGTTCAATAAAACGCTATGCAATCTTCTAAAGAAGGTGGTCGATAAAGCTAGAAAAAAGAATTGGAATGAACGTGTTGGGGTAGCTCTATGGGCGTATCGCACGACGTATAGAGAAACTGCGACTCAAATGACGACACTACTCGTTGGTTAATGGTGATGAAACGCGCAGCGTCATTCACTTGAACGGCAAATACCCGTCGCTGCGAATAGCTATACAAGAGGGGACCTGTTTGTCAATAGGAATAATGCGCGGTTAAGCTTACAGGAACTGAGAAGGCTATTGGACTGCTGGAAACGTCTAGAAAGCCCCAAGGCAACGGATTGAATGCTTATCAAGGCACGGATGTGCCGAAGTCTTTTTATACAAAGGAGGGAGTGCTAGACCTCGCCTCCTTTCAGTAGCGTGAGGTGACCTTGTTTTTGGCGAGTTAGCGAACGACCCATTAATCGTCACGCAATAAAGATCCCTTAAAGCAAATTCACATCAAAGTTGGGATTGGCCACATACGTCGTCCAAGAAGCTTACACCGGGGAGGGCGGCATACAAGATAGTTGATCAAGATGGAGTGAGGTGCTCGGACCTATCAACTCAATGGAAAAGTTCCTGAAAGCAGATTACTACGCCTGAAGAGCAATTGCTCCATGATCAGCTTGATCCTAAACTGCCCGACACATAAAAAGAAGAGTGTAATAAAAAAAATAAATAAAGAAAGCTAATACTCCCTGGCACCGCTGACGTGTAATTAAACTAGGTGTTGAGCGACTCAAATAAACATGTAATACTCCTGGCACCGACACGGAGTAGTATAAACTGGTGAAACGGCCTAAATATAAATGTAATACTTACCATGGGCCCCGACCGACGAGTGATAAACTCGATCGAACGGCTAAGATTAAAAATTGTTTGGTAATACTCATGGCCCGCACGTGTATAAATAATTACAACAATTCGTTGAGTCGAACTAAATAAAATGTGATACTCCTAGGCCCGCAACGAGTATAACACTGTTGATACAGGCTAAAATAAAAATGTGATACTCCTGACCCGCGACGGGAGTATAAACTGTGAACGGTCTTAAAAAATATATAATATTAAAGTCGTGGGTTCTACGGAAGTATAAGTGATGGAAGATACTTTGAAAAGAAAAGGACTTTTATTTGAAGAAATGATAGTCCTAAAAAGAAGGAAAGTCTTATTCTAGAGCCTAAACAAGCTAGAAGGGTGAAATCAAGCTTCCCAGGTAAATTGGATAAACTCTTCACGAGTCCTCTTCAGCTGCTCTCGAAGTTCATTGAAGGACAAACGATCTTCATCACGGACTATCCAGGCATTCTTCAAAGCAGACATGGCCCCTTCAAATTTGATATGTCCTCATCTGCCTCCTTAACGATAGCAACAGTCTACTATAGCGAATCCTCTAAGGTCGCTTTTGCCCCAATACAGTCAAACAATTGTTGTCGGAGTTCTTCAATATGGGCTTTAGCGGCGGCTAGTTGTTCTTCTGTTGTTGTCCCTTCAGTATGGATAATAGATATGAATATTTTGTCAATCCTTGCATATATTCTTCCACCAAGGCATAGATAAGAGGCCGCTCCAAATGCTCACTTTCATCAATGAGATCGAGAATATTCTTCAACTCAATAATTGTGTGACCCTGACTAAAGGGAGTTTTGAAATTCTTCTCCTTGATGTCTTCCCATTTATAAGCTCAAGAAGCCACAGTTGGGTCACTCAAGTTATGGTCGACAGAAGTGTCATCAACTTCTTTATTCCTTTCGAATTGAACAATCCTTTCTGGAATTCGAACTACCGTTGATGATTATCTAGCCACTCCCGAAAATACCCTTCCCAACAAGATTCGCGAAATGTAAACGAAGGTTTTGGCTCGGCATAGGACATCGTAAAAGGAGACACTAAAGACTAGGCCTTGAGGCGATAAAGAATCATATGGAATATCCTTCGATTAGTGTTGGATATCAAGCTTAATGTGCGGAGCACAATAGCCCATTTTGGATGGAAGACATGGTAACTTTAGCGTATCTTCTTCTTGTGAGTTCTCGGTCCTTCGCAAGACAAAGATACTGTTGTCTCCTAGAAATAAACCACGGTTCGGATTTTGTGAAAATACATCATGTGTCTTACGGATCTCACTCCAATATTTACGTACTTTAATTATAATCTCTCTGCAATATGTATACGCATACGAGATACGAATTAAAGTGGGCTGCATTTGTAGACATTGAAATTTTATTAATGTCGAAATAATGTCATTTGGCCAAACCATATATTATTTTGGCTGAATATAATTGATTGCCTTTATATTATAATACATCACGATGTGAAATATTTTGCACTTATATCTTAGTGTAAATATAATACACGGGCCTGAGATTATAAAAAAGATCAAGCCCAACCCATTTATTATTGGGTTTTAAAATTGTGGTTCAGTCCATATGGTAGCCCAATAAGCCTAACACAATTATAAAATGAACTGGGCCTAGCCCATATATCGGCCCACTTTCATACTTCGGCCCAATCCAAATGTCGACCAATATAATCTCAAGCCCATGACACTCTTTGTCCCACATCGGAAAGAGAAATCACCCAAGGCTTCTTCTACTCCTATATAAAGGGAGTCCCTCCCCCTTATTTGGGACACACAAAAAGTCTCTCTTCTCTCTTATTCTCTTAAGCCCCATTGGGTTATAAAGATATTCTAGTTATTTTTGAAGACCCATCAGTGGGTGTTGCGGCGAAGGCCCCTCTGCGGGTGGTACGGCGGCGAAGGCCCGTCTAGCGGGTATATCTCCGAAGGCCCCTCTTGCGGTTTTATCTCCGAAGGCTCCTCTGCAGGCCTCGACGACTTCAAGAGTGAGGAGCTCCTTCGATAGTGAAGTTCTCGAGCATCTTTTCCTCAACCCGATCGACACTGGTGCTGCCAAAATCAAGGTTCAAGATCAAGTCTGAAGATCGAGATCAAGTCTGAAGATCGAGATCAAGCTTGAAGATCAAGTTCAAGCATTCAAGATCAAGATCAAGCTTCAGCAGCCTGGTGTTCTTCGCCCATCCTCAAAAGACTCTCCAGATCAAGCTTCTACAACAACCCTAGTGTTCTTCGCCCATCCTCTGAAGACTCTCCAAATCAAGCTTCTACAAGCCTTGGAGATCTTCGCCGCTTCGGAAGACCCGCCGAATCAAGCTCTGCAGCTCCAGTGTCTTCATCAACATACCTCCCTGAAGCTCCAGCAGATATTCGCCAGAGCATCAGCCCATCTATATTTAGGATATCTTACAAGTATAGAATCAGATGACTCACGTGCTTCGTCCGTGATAGAGATTGAACCTGCTATTTCTCAATACGACAATTTGTACGTTGCTTCCGGTCTATATACGGACCGTGAGATTTTTTACGTCTACATAGTCGACTTCCGAAGATGTACATCCCTAATTTGGTATTTCCCTGCGATAGAGCGAGAATCTCGTTTATACGTGGGGGATTCAAGCGTCAATCAAGTTCGAAACAAAATTCGATGCCTGGGGTCAGCTTCTCTTACTGGCGCTATTGAGTTTAAACCGGATCCGAGGCAACGAATCCCGCGGAGGCAATGCGAGGGCCCATTACTGAGAATGTCTTAAGCCCAATCATTTTCGGACCAAACAGAACATTGGGCTTCGCTATAAATTAAATGGGCTGTACATGGGAGGCCCATCATTAGATTTGGTCGTGTAATTAAGCACGGGCACGCCCAAAGGTTGATGATATCTTGATACGATCGTTTTGATTTGACACCAAGAATGATCTCAAGTACTATTTCATTTCTTAATCAACTCCCATATGCCTGCTGCCGTATGCAAGTCGTCGTCATCTCTCACGCTGGAAAAACCTACAAGCCGGCGGATCAGAAGCAGCCGTTGCAGATGTCCAGGAGGAACGGACGGTCAGGATGAGAGGCCGACAATCAGAACACGAGTCCGAGGTGGTGAATTGGGCGGAGAAAATGTCAACAAATAACGTATCAGACGAGGGTTTTATTTTTTAGGGGGGGGGGGGGGGGGGGGGCTTCTCTTTCGTTGAGGGCGGGCGATTACTCCTAACAACCACCGACTGACAACCCAAAGCCAGAAAAGCTTTTTGCATCAAGAGGCGGCGGGGGGTTGTTCATTTCCTTCCGCCTTCGATTCAGGTGGTTTACGTTTCATTCCTTTTTGGGGGGTAAGTTACTGCTCTTCCCGCAGGAATAGCTTTTCTTTGAGGTGTTTGAAAGATTGATGGATTTGATCCCTGAGTTCTGGTGGGTCTATCTTGTTTTCCAGTTAATGATTTAGGTCTGTCTTGGAGTTTCTAATGCTGGGAATTTTCGTCTGAGATCTGAATAGAGATTACTATAGAGTGTCTAATGCTGGCGTTTTGATCTGCCAAAAAATGTTGGAATCTTGTTTACTGATTGATTCATGGGATCGCCTCACTTTTGAGCACGTCCTTGAGATCTTACAACTTTCTTGATTTTCCTTTAACCTCCTTTCTGCTGGATTTGGGACTTGTTCTTAATAGTCCATGCCCATTTAGTTGGACCGCGGTCTTTTTCGACAATGAACGTTGGTGTCCTCCATTCAGGTCGTTCTACCTAGAAAGCTCGTTCCCCAACAGTTTGTTTTGTCTTCTCCTGCCTCAGCCTGCCTTTTCCATCGAATTTGATCGAAATGTTCTTTGTCCAATCCCAGATTATATGGTGTTTTTTTCTAAAATTTAGGGATGCGACGGCCTTTTCATGGTTGGATGTTTAGATTTTCCTTTCTGTCAACTTACTAATCTGTAGTTGGACTTTGAAAGTCTGGCACGGCCTACCTTTTTGCTTGGTTGAAATCAAATGAGATGGTAAACTCGATGATTGTTAGTGCCTTACATGGATATTTTTCTTATTTCGAGTTTCATGAACACCACTCTCTGTGTTTATAGACTGGTCTACTTCATCCGGACATGGATGATCTGGGGTTATCTTCTTTTGAGCAGGAAAAGCGGGAATGGCAGCTACATCGGCGACCTCCCTTTCCATTGGATCGGCTGCTGCCGTCAACAAGACAAATCTCATTGCCCACACCAAGCGACATTGCGTGAGGGTCAACACTCGAAATTCTTTGCCAAGCTTTCAGTGGCCTCAGATCATCCAATTCCCATTCCCTGAGTATGGAAACCCACTCGTGCTTCTTAGGAAAGGAGACAAGCTCGGCTCTTAGAGGTTCTCTTGCACCAGAGTCTATGAATCGTAGCCAGAGTTTGAACCATAAGCTAAGTCCCCAAAGCTTCATATAAAGTAGCGATCCTGGGTGCTAACGGAGGAATTGGCCAACCCCTCTCACTCCTTATTAAGATGTCTCCTCTAGTTTCTGCCCCTCCACCTTTACGATATAGCCAATGTCAAGGGTGTCGCAGCTGACCTGAGTCACTGCAATACTCCATCCCAAGTTCTTGACTTCACCGGTCCGGCCGAATTGGGCAACTCATTGAAGGGTGTAAATGTAGTGGTTATACCAGCTGGTGTTCCAAGGAAGCCAGGGATGACTCGTGATGATCTCTTCAATATCAATGCAGGGATAGTAAAGACCTTGGTTGAAGCTGTCGCAGACAATTGCCCAGATGCTTTTATCCAGATAATTAGCAACCCGGTTAACTCTACGGTGCCAATTGCAGCGGAAGTTCTGAAGAAGAAGGGTGTTTTATTAACCCAAAGAAGCTGTTTGGTGTAACCACACTGGATGTCGTTAGGGCAAAACACTTTCGTTGCTCAGAAGAAGAACCTGAAACTCATCGATGTTTGATGTCCCCGTCATTGGAGGACATGCTGGAATCACAATTCTGCCCTTGGTATCAAAGACCAAGCCTTCAGTCAGCTTCACAGACCAGGAAGTCGAGGAGCTCACTGTACGGATCCAGAACGCCGGGACAGAGGTGGTGGAGGCAAAAGGCCGGTGCCGGCTCTGCCACCCTGTCGATGGCTTATGCAGCTGCGAGATTCGTCGAGTCTTCTCTTCGTGCTCTGGATGGGGATGGGGATGTTTATGAGTGCTCGTTCATTGACTCAGATCTGACCGACCTCCCATTTTTTGCATCGAGGGTGAAGCTAGGGAAGAACGGGGTGGAAGCAGTGATCACATCTGACTTCCATGGTCTGACCGAATATGAGCAGAAGGGGTTGGAAGCACTCAAGCCGAGTTGAAGGCCAGCATCGAGAAGGGTATCACCTTCGCCAACAAGCAGCCAATTGCTGCCTATGCTCCATCTGTCTCAGCTTTGAGGCGCCAGTTCTATACAAAGATCTTTAGAAGGCCTAATAAAATGCCTCTCCTACAAGATTGTGATGGGATCCGCAGATAGAAGAGGTGCCTGGTTTTTTGCTCTTGGAAAGTAGCTATTCTTAGTGTTTGTTCTGACATTATCCAAGACCATTTCTTATCCATTGTTTTAATAGAATAAGAACTTCCCCTACCATTGGAGCATTTTCTGTACAATAACTACAAGGTAATCCTTCATCGCTAGACGACGGTCTCGGCAGCAGCACCCAAGATCTTCCTCTTCTTGTAGTTAGCCTTGAAACACGCCTGACGCAACCTCTTAGTCTTCTCCTCGAGTTGCACGTCTGGCACCTCCTCCAGCAGCTTCCTCTCCTGCTCGAGTATCTGTACCACGATGTTCTTCTTCCCCACGCAGCTCTCCGACTCTCCGCCAATTTCCTAAAACCAGAAGAAAAATAAGAAAAAAGCGTGCCACACGCAATGGTTGAAGGACAACTGAGAGGGTTCACATGAAAATGATTCGAACCTGGACGTTTTTAATGAGGGTCTGGAGGCTCATAAGCTTCCGATGAGGCCAACGGCGGATCCCGAGCTCCCGACAACGTCTCTTCAGCAGCGTCAGCCCAACATTCAACTCCTTTGCCGCCTGCGTTATCGGCATGTAAAAGTACCGGGATATTGCCTTCTTCGACAGACCCTTAGCATTCATGATTCTGATGCCATCCTCGCATTCGCGAGGTGGCCTCTTGGCCATATGTTCGCCGTTACGTGGGAGAGCAGTGGCTGCAACACCACCATCCCTGCAGTTCTCCGAGGGACGTTCAGCTGGGCCCGCAAATTGGCCCATTTCTTCAAGAGGCCCAGGACTAGGCCCAGTCGGAGAATAAGCCCCGCGTTTCCCCAATACCTTCTGCTAAACCCCCCAGCAATAACATGACCATAAAATTACACTAACGAATAATATAAGCTCCGGACAAAAGATATCCAGTCATGGACCAAAACTGGTTTAAACCTGGGATCAAATCGGGAGTGGGAGTTGGGCAATTCAGTTGATAATCCAGCATTGACCAAAGAGGTTCGACGACGCAGAGGGGGGCAGACGTGGTATCACTGCTACTGTCATGCTCATGGACAGTGGCATTTAGAGGAGAAAGTTCCCAGTTGCATATCTCTTGCTCGAATGGAAGATACTGGTTCCAATCCAATGGAGCCTGCTCTTTCCCCCTGTTAACAAAGAAACAGATCAATCCCCAACACAAGAAATAACCAAAGGCTAGTAGGGAGTCCATGAGCCGCTTACTCGAGCTCGAGCGAGGGCAGGTGGCTCGATGAAGGAGAAAGGATCATCGTCGTCTTCATTGGGCGGGACTTGGTAAGCGCTAGACCAAGCGAGTTGAAGAGAGCTGCTTGTGGAATCCATGGCCATGCAAAGCGAGGAGTAGAACTGAGGCAAGAGGAGAGAAAATGGTTGGGGTGTTACGTTTAAGTAATGGGGTGGAGGGGGAAGATGACTAGACGATTAGGGCATTCTAATGTTTTTGTTGATAATGACGGTGAATCATGAATTGAATCTCTTCGGTGGACGTGCGCCGTCATCTGCATGAAATCCGAATCTTCTGTCCAAGTGTTCGTGGGAGTTACGAGAATTGCCCATTTAACTTTCTCTTCTTCATCATTGAAATTTGTGGACCCAAATTCCCTTAAATATTATCATTCGTAAGATGGAGTAGTGTTGTCGTAACGACCTATTTGTATTATCCCCCCTTAAGTGTGGTTCCTCTTAATTCTTATGCATGGCTTGATGCGAGCGGAGGGCAAAATCCGATGCATGTTTTTCTCACGCTTCTGTGAAGTTTCTTCTCCCCAATCGCTGGCCTTCTTCCCCCACAGCGACAAAGAGGGCGTGATTTCTAAGTAAACTGGTGGCATTGTGTCATAATAACGTAGCCCTTCTCGAGAGAACCCCATCAAAATGGATGAGATAAGGAGGAGTTAATTATTACACCCAAAAAAAAAAACAAAACAAAACAGGGGGATTATGGACTGAACTCCGATTAAAGGTATGGTTAAAAAACAATTCCCATAAAAGAAATCAACTCCCTGATCAAAGATTTGGGGTTAATGCATGGCTATGATACTGATAGCTGCTGACGGCAGTCTAATTTTTTCAACCCTTTTACCATGATTACCCTCAATGTTTCATTCCAATGGGATAATAGAAATAGACCATAATAGTTATTGTTATAATTTTTTGAAATATATATTTATTTACTTCAGATGTATGTTCTTTTGTTAGTATTTATGAGTTTCAATTACCATCATGTGTTACACCTTTTGATTTAGTGTGTGTGTGTTGGGGGTTTGCTATGAAATGGTGCTTAATTATCGGGTATTAAAGCCCCCTCCCTCCTTCCCCTAGTGGTTAATCTCCCATTGATTATTCTTATTGCCCGATTGAACTGAAAGAAGAACCAACAGAAGGAAATCGTAAAGGGAAGAAGAAGCAAAAGGAAGAGGGTTGGGGAGTGTGCTTCGGTTTTTCCTTTGGTCTTTGTGTAAAACTTTCAGACGAATACTTTGATTTTTTTTTTAAAGAAAAGACAAGCTCATTCTCATCCAATATCACTTCTTTTCCTCTCCCCCATTTTTCATACTTATATGCCGCAGGCTTTTAGCCTTTTGCCTTTGCCTAACCTATCCCCTCTCTACTCTACTGCTTACCAACATCATGGGACATTCAAATGAATGTGAATTGTAAAGATTGTTACCCTTATCCTAATCCCAACTGTTTGCACTGACGAAAGCTAAAACATAGAGACTTGTGGTTTCCCTTTTTCTAACCCCCAAGAACAAAAAAAGAAGGCTTTGATCCATTTTTTTTAAATCATTCCTTAGAAATTTCAATTGTTTCATCACGTTTTAACGGAATAAATTATGTTATAAAAAGTTAACGAGCAACAACGTTCCCTAAACAAAGTCGGAATGAAAAGGAAACCCGTCGAAGGCCTTTGGTTTTCTTAAGGATGTACACTACAACCCCATATATATACAGGTTTTTTTTTGTTAACGGGTGCTAATAAGAGATATAAATAATAAAAAGATAATTATTAATATTATTACGTAGTTTTATAATTGTAAAATATTTTAGGCTTACGGATATATTAATTAAAAAAACATAATTTACGAAAAGTTAAAATCCTAAATTTAAAACATATTAATAGCTTCTTAATTGGTGTCCTAAGTCACTAGTTAACGAAATCCATATACATATATATAAAGAATTCGTCACAATCTTCAATATAAAGCAAACTGACTGCTCCACTTCCCTTTTGGTCTTTTAGAGTGCGACAATCTTTTTTCCTAATGGTTGGTTGCTTGCTGTATAGCTTATGATTGGTAAAACCAATTCATTTTTTAACTTCTCAAGATTTTGCTTTTTTTTTTTGGGGAGGGGGCACCTGCCTCCTATCTCTATCCTCTGTCTCGCTTTTGTTCCCTTTTTTCTTCGGAATTCCTACTTTATGAAACGTGTGCGAGATAAAAATAAAGACCTAATTTCCCACAAAGGCATGCTTTCTACGAGTTTTTTACGTACGATTAATTTTAAATTTTTTTATAAAATACAGTCCGATTTTCGTAAAATATAGTTTTACCGTCGAAGGGGCGCGTTTTAAAAACCCGCTCTTGCTTATTTTGAAACACGCCCCTTCAACGGTAAAATCGTATTTTACGAAACTTGCGCCGTATTTCGCAAATTTTTTTTAAAACTAATCCTATTTCCGTATTTCTACTGGGATGGGACTGTTGGTTTATTCTCTTCTTTGTTCATCATCCCCTGCATTCATGGGGCCTCCTCCTCCACCACCTTGTTGCCATGCCATTCGGGGATGCTTGTTGTCGTCCTCGTGATCTGTGCACAAGTTATATTCTTACATCCCCACAAGTCCTGTGCTCTGAGGAATGGGGACTTCGTACTAGGTCGACATCGGTTCAGTGGTAGCTCGTCGGTGAGGTTGTCTCCCATGGTGCCGGAACAAGGAGACAAGTCGGCCCATGAGGGAGGATCAAGGACGGTGCCTTGCACGGTGAAGTTCGACCCAAACCGGTCGGAGAAGAGAATAATTCCTCGAGGCTCGACCCTATCAATAACCGATGTTGGGTGTCGCTTTTGCTGCTGCCCTGAAGAGGGGAGAGAAACAATGGAAGACCAAAGACGTTGTGCGAGGGAAGAGAGGCGTGGCGATGGCGATGGCGAGGGCTTTCACGTCCATCTTCCATGAGAACAATGTCACGGCTGAATCGTTACATGGATTTATGTATGGGCCGGGTTGCATGGGCCCACAATCATATGGGCTTATCAGCGAACCCGTGATTGAGTCGGCCCCCATAGAGGCCGATTTGAGTCCATTCTAGAAAATGCTCTTTGCGTGTCCTGACCGACGATTCTTACATGGTTTTGGGGGGCAGAGGAGGGTCTGCATTGAGGAATAATATTATCGAAGAAGTTTGGTCACAGGGGTCATGTGAGGTTTTCAGATCTCCGGTCCACAAACGAACAGACTTGGGAATGGGACCAAAACCCAGGAATTGTTACCCAGAATTTCTGCAAGAGTTTTCGACCATGACCGACGAATCAGGGGGAACAGTTCCACAAAAATGGAACCCCCTTGTTGGATGTGGAAACAAGCCCTCGCTCCAAGGGAGGGAGCAGATTGTTCAACCAGAGGGAATCTAAGGACGATGGTGGGGTTGTTCGAAGAGGAAGTTCAGGGGCACTTGGGGCACCGCGCTTGGTCTTCCAGTTGTTGTAGTGTTGGATTGTGAAGCAGGCCACGAAGCAACCCAGGACAAGTTGGATGAAATGTTATGAGCCCAAGCCGGAGGGATACAAGTGATACAAGTCAGAACACAGCCAGCCCAACGGCAGCGGCCCAAGTTTACACTGTCTGTTGTAACAACAAGCAACAACCAAGCGTGCGCAGCAAGTAGGTAGGAGGGTCGATAGCGTTCTGTTTCTGGCAATTCTGTTTTGTTTCCGTGTATATAACAATGATGAAGGATAACTAAGAATTAAATGAGTGATTCTATCTCAATTCCTCAGTTTTTCTCCGTCTTCATCCTCTTCTTCTTCTTCCTCTTCGTCTTCTTCTTCTTCCTCTCTCGCCTTCACCTGTCATTCTTTTCTTTCTTCCTCTCATCTCTTCCTTCTTCTCCTCCCGTGCTCTTTCTTCTACATGGTATCAGAGCCTTGAAGGCTGAATCACGTTAATTCTAGCTACTGTAAGATGGAAAGCCCGATGCAAACTATCCCTCACCTCAATTCTGGACAACAGCAGACCCCTGGTTTTGGTGTTTCGGAACAGGGCATGGCTGGGAACATGACCCAGATGCCGATTCCGCCAGGTATTTTCTCGTCAATGGTGAAGTTAGATGACAATAACTACCCTGTTTGGAAGGGTCAAATTCTGGCAGCTGTGATAGCGGGAGGACTGGAGGATTTCATTTTTGGACAGTCTCTTCCGCCTCCTCTGTCTATAGAAGATACTGGGATGGTGTCAAATCCAGCATATAGAGTTTGGCAGCGAAGCGACAAGATGGTCATGAGTCTGCTATTTTCTGCTTTGACTGCCGAACCATTAAGCCAAGTGGTAAACTGTAAGTCTTCAAGTGAGGTATGGGAAGCACTGCGAAGTCGCTATGAATCAACCTCCACTACTTGCATCATTAATCTGCGAAATCAGATGCAACAGCTTCGGAAGGACGGCAGAACAATGCAGCAATACCTCAGCAACTTGAAGACAATTTATGTTCAACTAAGTGCTGTCGGGGAGCCAATCAAGTACAAGGACTACATTTGGTACATGCTGGAGGGTCTTCCTGCTGAATATGACTCTGTCGTAACTGCGGTTTATAGTAGAGCAGATCAGCCAAGTGTAGACGAAGTGCAGAATCTTTTGTTGAGCTTTGAAATGCGGCTGGAGAGGAGACAAGGGTTGGACAGCTTCATTCCTCAGGTACAACTTTCTTCTCTTCACAGTACTTCTGAACAGCCTCTGTCTATACCACAGAAACAATCTCCTCAGCCTCCCTTCCAAGCCAGTTCCCATAAAGCTAACACTGCCTCTCCTCAACCTGGCCTACTGGGTCGCCCACCTTCCAGATCATACAGTCCCACTAACCAGTCCTTTAGACCCAATGCCTACTCTAGAAGCTTTGGAAAACCAAAACCCAGGTGCCAGATATGTCAGAAACTTGGGCATACTGCTGTGAATTGCTTTCACAGACTAAATACCTTTTTTCAACATCCACCACAAGTATACTCTACCTTACATTACCCATCTCAGTACCCTTCTCCTAACCCCGCCCACTACCCCTTCCCAAATCCAGGTTACTATCCACCTCCCTACACACCTTCATACCCCTTTCCTTCCCAGTTTCCACAGAGCCCAGTTCACACTTTTTCACCAACACAGCTACCTACTGCACCACTCTCGTATCATCCGTTTCCAGAGGTGCCTAGACAGACCTCCTCTGATACTTGGTTGATGGATTCTGGGGCCACCCATCATGTTACTCCCACCTCTGAGGATCTCCATAATCTCTCTGTGTATCAAGGTATGTCCTCTGTTGTAGTTGGCACTGGAAACTCTGCTAGTATACTTCACACAAGCAATGCCATCTTACCTACTCTGTCTGGTCATCTCCATCTCAATAATGTCCTTCATACTCCCACTTTATCTAGAAAACTTGTCAGCATCTCCAAACTATGTCAAGATAATCATGTTACAGTCGAATTCACATCCAATTCTTTTTGTGTTAAGGACAACATCAGCAGACAAATCCTCCTAAAGGGACAGATGGAGAACGGGCTATACAAACTTCCTTCCCAGCTTCTCTCACTCCTCAGTAACCCATCTCCTCCATCTAGCCAGTTCGACTCCAATCCTTGTGCATACTCCACCACAAGAGCCTTACCTGCTGATAGAGCTACATGGCACTCTAGATTAGGCCATCCTTGTCTAGATATCTTAAACAATGTGCTGAACTCTTGTAATCTCTCCAGCAGCTCAAACAAGCTTCCTTTTTATCAGTCCTGTGCAATGAGCAAGCATCACAGGTTGCCCTTTAATTTGTCTGATTCTCATGCAGCCAAACCTTTCCAATTGCTTCATACTGATGTGTGGGGACCTTCTCCGCTCAGTCACTGGTGATCGCTTTTTTATGCTAGTGATTGATGATGCTACACGATTTGCTTGGGTCTATTTTCTTCACAACAAATCCCAAGCTTTAACTGCATTCCAACAATTTCATAGAATGGTTGTGAATCAGTTTCATACCTCCATTGGTGCAGTAAGATCCGATTGGGGAGGAGAGTTTAGACCTCTTCAATCTTATCTTCTCAAACAAGGCATCATACATCAACTAGCTTGTCCTTATACCCCCCCAACAAAATGGGAGGGTAGAGAGGAAAAATAGGCACGTTGTGGAGGTTGGTTTGGCTTTACTTCTTCATGCATCTCTCCCACATCAATATTGGGTTTATGCTTTCCATGAAGCAGTCTCCATCATAAATATACTTCCCTCTAGAATTCTACAGTTTCAAACTCCCACTGACCTTCTAAATGGACAGAAACCTGACTATAACTCACTCCGAGTTTTCGGGTGTCAGTGTTTCCCTTATCTAAGGCCAATACTCATAAACTTGAACCTCATTCTGTTCCATGTGTTTACTTGGGCAGAAGTACCTATCATAAAGGCTATATCTGCCTCAATTATAAGACTGCTCGCATCTATGTCTCTAGGGACGTATTGTTTAATGAAACAGTTTTTCCATTTCAGTCAGATCCACCTTGTACAACTTCTGTTCCACGTTTAGCCTCCTATAGCCCCTGTATTCTGTTTCCAGTTAGCTCTCTTCAGCCTCAGCAGAAAGGAGACAGGATTTCCACCCATTCCAGTGATTCATCACCTCATCATCCCCCTATAATTTAGCCTCTTTCACCAAGTTCAGACAATCCTATCAGTTCCACTACAACAGAGCATGTACCTCTCACACAGGAACACAGAGGTGGGAATACTCATTCCATGGTTACCCGGTCCAAGGCTGGAATTTTTAAACCAAAACTGTACATTACTACCTCTACCACACACACACCAGACCCTAACCTGTCCTTTACAAAAGCTACCATACCACATGAACCATCTTCTCTAGTAGAGGCTATTCAGGTCCAGGTGTGGAGAGAGGCCATGAATGCTGAACTGGAGGCTTTGAGGCTGAACAACACTTGGACTCTGGTTCCTCGTTCGCAAGCACAGAAGGTTATAGGCTGCAAATGGGTTTTTTAAGGTGAAAATGAACTCAAATGGTACCTTTGAGAGGTGCAAAGCCAGGTTGGTGGCCAAATGATTTCATCAGACTGCAGGTGTGGATTTTAAGGAGACCTTCAGTCCAGTGGTTAAGCTACAAACCATACGAGTTGTATTGTCTTTGGCAATCACCTATAATTGGCCTTTGCGGCAATTGGATGTTCACAATGCTTTTCTTAATGGTGAGCTCTCTGAAACAGTGTTTATGCAGCAACCACCAGGCTTTGAAGATCAAAATTTCCCTTCTCATGTGTGTAGATTGCACAAGGCACTGTATGGACTGAAACAAAGTCCACGTGCTTGGTTTCTGAAATTGAGTACATGCTTACTGCAGTGGGGTTCTTAGAATTCCAAAGCTGATGCGTCCATGTTTTTTCAACTATCGAGTACTGGACTAATTATTGTACTCATCTATGTGGATGACATCATTGTCACAGGGTCTAATCTAATTGGAATTTCTGATCTCTTACCGAAGTTACATCAGCAGTTTGCTTTGAAGGATTTAGGTGACTTGTCATATTTCATGGGCTTTCAAGTGACACGGAAAGATGGTATGCTGCATTTATGCCAGGAAAAATATATTGTTGATTTGTTAAAGAAAGCTGACATGGAAAATTGTAAAGGCATAGCTACACCTATGGCTACAACAGGAACCCTATCAAGATATGAGGGAGAAGCCTTACTGGATCCTACTGCCTATCACAGCTTAGTTGGGCCACTTCGGTATTGTACTAATACGAGGCCTGATATAAGTTACTCTGTCAACAAGGCATGCTAATTTCTACAGCAGCCTACCATGGTCTAGTTGCAGGCAGTGAAGCGAATATTGAGATATCTACAAAGCACAAAAAGCTTTGGTATTACAATTACAGCAGGGCAGACCATAGACATCTCCTGCTTCACTGATGCAGATTGGGCGAGCTGCCCTGATGACAGAAGGAGTACGAGTGGCTATTTCACTTTTCTTGGTCCTAACTTGGGGTCATAGGCATCACATAAACAGAAGGTTGTATCCAGATCAAGCACAGAGGTTGAATTCAGAAGCCTTGCAGATGGCGTTACTGAGGTAATGTGGTTACAGCGCCTGCTTAGAGAATTAAACATCCCAGTGGCTGGTGTTCCTGTGCTTTACTGTGATAATTTAAGCACTATATATTTAGCAGCCAATCCGATTCTTCACGCTCGTACAAAGCATGTTGAAATAGACTTCCACTTTATCAGGGAGAAAGTAATGGCAGGGCAAATTCAAGTACTTCATGTAACTTCTGAAGACAAAGTGGCTGATCAGTTGACTAAGGTGGCGTTCTCTCGTACCAGCACATAAGTTTATATCTATCAGAAGTAAATTGACTGTATCACATAAACCAAGCAGTGTGGCGTTCTTTGGACTGGATATTCTAGAGTTGCAAGAAGAACAAGGCGAAGAAGACACTGGGATGGTAGATATGCAGGGAAATGTTGGACAGGAGGAAGGGCCTGAAGTGCAGGACAGTGTTAAAAAGGAGGAAGTGCTGCAGATAGTGCAGGATGAAGCTCTGGGTAAAGAAGTAGGAAGTTGGTCTTGCGGGAAAGTGTTGGATTGTGAAGCAGGCCACGAAGCAACCCAGGACAAGTGGATGAAATGTTATGAGCCCAAGCCAGAGGATACAAGTGATACAAGTCAGAACACAGCCAGCCCAACGGCAGCGGCCCAAGTTTACACTGTCTGTTGTAACAACAAGCAACAACCAAGCGCGCGCAGCAAGTAGGCAGGAGGGTCGATAGCGTTCTGTTTCTAGCAATTCTGTTTTGTTTCCGTGTATATAACAATGATGAAGGACAACTAAGAATTAAATGAGTGATTCTATCTAAATTCCTCAGTTTGTCTCCGTCTTCATCCTCTTCTTCTTCTTCCTCTTCGTCTTCTTCTTCTTCCTCTCTCGCTTTCACCTGTCATTCTTTTCTTTCTTCCTCTCATCTCTTCCTTCTTCTCCTCTCGTGCTCTTTCTTCTACATGTAGCAAGGGCAGGCCTGCTTGTTGCTGTAGTAACCAGGGGGTACGCACAGGCACTTGGCGCAGCCACTTGTTGCAGAAGAAGAGGCAGGGCTTCTTGTACTGCGTCTGGCTGCACCTCCTGTTGCACTACCCCCCACATTCTGCGTCCCCACACAAATTTTGATCAATCCCCTAACCCCATTCCTAAGAATCAATCAGTAAATGTAAGGAAGGATTCTTTTCAGGGACTTACGGTAGCTCTTGAGGCTGCCGGATCCAGAGGACTACCCCTGAAAGAAATCAAGACATATATATTCTCACGCACACACATGAAAACACGAGAAAAACGAAATATGGGAGGAAGAAGCATTTTGGCTACACACTTACGCTGTCAAAGTGGTTACTGGGAAGAGGAGCAGGAGGAGGAGTAGTCCACCAACTGTTTGGTCATCACTTGGGTGGTATCCGCCATGGAAACCATAAGCATTGCCAGGATCAGCACCACACAGATGGATTTCTCCATCGCCATTCCATCAGGAAGCACAAGACAGAGCGATCCCTTCCACCAAAGGATGGAGGACAGAGGAAGAAGGGGGTGTGTAATAAATGTTTACTGCAATTGGGTCTCCTAACTTATAACTACCATAAACGCGAGCGAGTTCTGTAGATGGGCATTTGGCATTTATTACTACTACCCACCGATCCTTGCGCATAAAAATATGTGCCCCGCTTCACATCCTCCATCTATGTAAAATTAATTAAAAATATTTCTATAAGTTAAATATATCAATGTATACACGGATTTTGGGCCGGGTCGGATCTAGTCCTTGAGCAGGCCTCTCTGTTAATAGAAAATTGGCCCGGCCCATCTGGGTATAAATTAACATTTGTCGACTTCCCCGAAATGTTTAGTCTCTCAATAAATTTTCACATAAAAGGCATGTGAACAAGTCTTCTACGTGAACCAAAATCATGCGAATGAATTTACAGAAGCAAAAATAGAAGAAGACGTAAGAAACTTTTTGTCCACTTGGTTCATGCCCAAGATTGAACCCCTTAACAAAAGAGGGAGAGAGAGAGATAGAGAGGAGGAGACTCAAATTTTTATCATGCTTGGATGTTGGGGATTGGATTTCTTTAACACGTTCTCCCACGATTAGATTGCAAGTCATCCCCCACCCACCCAAATGATATATATCTAAAAAACACACACACACACACACACACAAAAGTCAGGGAATAGTTCGGCAAGATGTCTATAGATGTATCGGTTATACTAATAATAATTAAAAAAAAAAAAAGAAAATCATCGCCGAAACTATCGATAGTCGAAATCCCAAATCCCCAGCTTCGAGGAGAAGAAAAGTCGAACCATTTCCCTCTTCTTTTTTTTTTGAAAAAAAGTGAACAGAGAAAGATTGATTTTGGGAAGTGGTTAGGTAAATGTCCCTGACTCATTTCACCGCTATAGAGAAAGGTGGATTGCGATGATCATCTCTGCACATTTGATTTAGCGCAAAATGATATCTTCTTGTACCTTCCCTCCGAGGTCAAATACGAAGCCGTCGATCAGAAGATTATCACCAAAAGAGAATTATAATACAAGTTTGATATAGGTTAATGTGATATTATGAAAGAATTATGCATCTTAGAGTATGAAAAACATTATCGATGACATCGATCTCGCTTATATGGTCTGTGCATATATTTATATAGATAATTATTAAGCAACGTCACGGCCACGAGCGAGGGCTTTTAACAATAGAAGGGTCCCAGCTCTCGAAAAGCCCACAGGGCCCCTTCATTTTAATCGATGAAATCAGTCATGTTTGGAGTGTATGCGATTAAAATGATGATTAAAGAAAAAAAAACTTAGGGTTTTATTGGTTTCGGAAGAAGTGTGACTCCCATGTCAAATTGAAGGGACGTGGCCGTGTCTCCTCCTTTTTGGTTTCATAAGAAAACCCAACTTTAGCTGGCGCCACATCCCGGTTATGACGGGACCTGCTTGGTTTGCCATTAAGAATGATGTAAGCATGCGATGCGAGGTCGCAGATCAGGAAGTGATCCTATGCTCGGCGGCAGTTGTGCGGCGCTGAAGAAAGGAAACCGAGTCTCGAGTCTTGTGCACCCTCATGGAGAGGTGATTGACTCGAACGATGCTGCTAGAATGCGAAACTCAGCAAGAAAACCACTCTAAATTGTAAGCCAGGAAAACAAAACAAAAATTTTACAGGATGGGCACCCGGTTGTTTACGGTATATAAATTTGGGACATCGATTGTGACTTGAGTAGACTACAATCGATGAATATAATTGTTAAATCGATTCGAAAAAACCATGTTCTTGTTTTTAATCCACTGGTGCTATAGATCAATCGTAAGCATAAAAATTGCTACAAGGTGGACTACTCCTTGCTAATGACTACGCGGCTCGCTCTAGCATTTCTTCTCCTCCAATTCCAATGGACAACAAGTCCAATGAATCACTACATGTGTATTGAATTTTATACACCAATTCGAACAACGAAATCGATCCCCCCCGGCATTCAACGATCTAAAGAAATCCAAATAAAAAACATCATCAATCAATCAGAGATTGGGTAAACTCCGGTTTTCCTCACCGGTACTAATACTTTATCGGAAAATGCCGCGAAACCGGACAAGCCACGGGCAAAACGGATGCGGGTTTTGCTTTATTGACAAGAAGGCCGCTTTGTTTATAGGATAATAATAACGTGATGGGATGAGTGGGCCATTTTATTGTAAACTACAAGGTTGTCCAATTACCCAATAATTGCAACCCCCAAAATTAATCGATCTTTTCTTTGTTCCTTCGCCTCTTCTCCTCGGAAGAAAATCAAGGAAGAAGATAAGGGTCGAAAATAGTGCAAAATTATAACTTGGGTCGAGCTTAAAAGGCTAACAATAGTGAAAGCATGAAAGTCTAGTTTCCTCTACTTTTCTTGTCAAATAATCAATCGTTTCAATACATCAAATATTTTATTGAACAATCACCCAAGAAGCCAAGCCAATCAACCCAAAAGCTTTAAAAGGAAAATAAAACTTAAAAGAAAACAAATTCCATTGTTAATTAATTACAAGATACTAATGTTTCTTTGTCTTTCTTTCTTTCTTCTTCCTGTTGTCCAATTAGCCATGGTCTTTTTGACTCCCTGATAACGGTTACTGCTACCTGCGACTGTAATCGTAACTAGGGGGATTATACTCACAGACGACCTCAGTCTCGACCTCCCTCCGGTGGAAGTTCCTGTGGCACCCGCAGGCGGCGCAGGCGAGGGCGTCTTCCGACCCCTCTCCCCCGCTAGCCATGAACTCCCGGCATCCATCGACTGCGTAACCCCCGATCCCCGCCGCGTGGTTCTTCTGGCACTCCGCGCGTACCGCACCGAAGATGAAGCCCTGGTGATTATGGCATCCCTCGCCAGCCCCTGCGTCCGTTTCCTCACGACTACTTGTCGTTTCTTCATGATCCTTCCCTCTCCTCTCACCGAAACAAAACCCTAATCAAAACCAAAATGAGTTGGGGGAAGGGGGTAATGGCTTTAGGAGATAGATTTTTTAAGATTGAAATTCGGAGTGGTTGAGGTTGGAGAAGGGGGGGGGGGGGGGATGCCTACCTCTCTAAGCCCTAACCCAAGAGAATCAATATGTTCTTTATGTATGAGAGGGGAGGACTCAGTTTGTGTGCATTAGTGGTGTGGTGGAGTGCAAGTGGAGCACCCCCACTGGTTTCCTCTTTTATTCATGCCAGCCGCCTCGGTCAGACTTTCTTTTCTTCTTTCTCGTCGTAGTAATATTATTATCATTATTCCCCTAGAATTATTGATGGTGTTTTTATCCTTTTTTTATTATTATGATTTCGGAAGAATCGTTTCCCCCTTGAGATTTATTCTTTTTTTTTTAAATTAAATTATATTAGATACGGATGAGTATCAAGAATTCATATACGTGTCACATTTCTCCTCGATGGTATAACATAATGTACTCAAGCCGACGATCTAAATAAAGTAGAAAAGAAGATGAAGTACAATCAAAGTTTTGTCTGCACGAGGCTTCGTTGTAATTGGTGAGATTTTGCCAATAAGTTAAGTGGCAGGAGAATCGAGGAATGGAAATTGTTTCGTTTTTTTTTTTTAATAGATTTTGGAAACCCGGGAATTATTCGTCCAACCGATGACAGCAAGCCCAGTACGAGAGCAACCCTTGACCGCTCGGGCAACTATAATTTCGTGTTCTTTTATGAAAATAAAAATCAATTACCCACTTTATCCTTCTTTTTTTAAAGAGAAAAAGAAAAGAATGGGATTGAAATGTTTTGGCATAGAGAGTTGGGTTCAAAAGAATGAGTTTGGGGGGGGGGGGGGGGGTAGTCATCTTTTTGTGGGGTCTTTGTTTCCATAAAGGCACGTCCACCCCCAAATAGCCCTCCTCAATCGCACAAAACGTTCATGTGACGACCACCTCAAGCTCACATAACACTCCCAACCTCTAGAAATACGATAGCAAAATCAACAATTAATATGACTAATGACATTGTATGGTCAATTCAATCATTCAGAGAGAACGAGAGTCGATGTTAGCATCTTTGGTGATCGTGGAACTCAATTGCAAAACCATTTCTATCTTTCTTTCTTCAAAAGATTTCAATGACGTCCCCGCCCCCCCAATTGATCAAAATGTCTTTATTTCCTATCTTAAATGCGTTGACTCACAACAGTGAGTCCACAACACGTTAGGGAACTCCTAAAACTCACATGTTTATAATCGTCAATCGCAACCGACTATTATAATAATTAGGTCGATTTAAAGAAAATAGAATTTGCCAAATCAAGGGAAAATCTAACCAGACAGCGAGAAACTAAATGGAAAATTATTTTGGAGAAAATCTATCTAACTCTCTTTTTGACAGAGAATCTAATCAATTAGATTTTTCGTAAAAAATTTAATAAATCGATCTAGGCAAATAAGTCGATTTTGTGAATAATATTAAAAAGAAGATTTTACAAATGAAAAATTAGCATATAAAAATTAAAGATAACTATCAAAAAGTTGAAGGATGAAAAATAACCTTAGAAGATTTTCTATAGATAGAATGCACCAAAAGATCAACGCAATCAACAATATACAAGTCAAATATTTTGTCTTTATCTTAATTTTACTCTAAGTAATTTTTAGCAGCTCCGAAAGGCTGTTTAAATAAAAATAAGTGTTTTTATTTTTTACGTTTAAGTTCATCAATTTACTTTACTTTTACTATCACTGTATTTTTCGTCGTGTACAGTGGGGGTTAACTATTACGTGCTAATCCCAAAGATTAGGGCGAGTGGGCAGAACCTCTTAAGATAAAGAGGGAAAGGATATCCGGGAGCGCATTAGGATTTCCTTTCTTTTCAGACCTAAATCTCCACTGGTGACACGAGCTTTTAGGTTAAAGAATAGCTTTTTGTTCAAGTGTCGATGTTCGTCTCTGTTGGGGGTTTGGTGTTTGTGTCCGAAACTCGTGCTGATGCGGGATCATCGGAGCCCCAAGGTCCGAATTCGAGCTACCCATCTTCAAAAGAACTCGTGGAGGGTAGGGTATTAAAAGGCGAGTGTTTGGGGGAGGGGGCGGGGGGCTCCATCCATCCAACCATCGACATGTCCCAAATTCATTTGCCAACTACCAAAACACCCCTCGTACCGTTTCCAATCAATCTTTCATGTCAATCCTAGAGTTTTGGGGTTGGCGTGTACTAAGCTAATGAAGAAACTGACAACCCATTTGGGAGGGTTTGTTTCTTGGTCCACTCCCCTCTATCAAAATCCTTAATAAAAAAAATTATATTTTCATTTTTTTTTTCTTAAAAGGGCTAATCTATCAAAACAAGTAGTATTTTTTAATTTTTATCGTCCCAACATATTAATAATAAAAAACGAGATTAGGTAATTGCGACAATCAGCACGTGTAGTAGGGACTCGTCTCTGTCCCGAAAATTAAAAAAAAAAAGAAGAGGGAGCGGGGTGGGGGGGCTCAGCCTATGAGGTCACCCTAGCTGACACGTGGATCCTCTTCCCACATTATGAGTTCAGGAGTCCAATCAATCATGCATTGCCGAGGTTGTGTTTCGGGATTTTCTACTTGGAGATATAATCGACGTGTCCTCTCTTGGAAGGCCCAAAGACCAAGCCCATGTGAACAAAGTTGTGAGCAAGGAAAATAATGTACAAAGGGCGTAGAAAGTCAAACACAGCCCCTACTCATCTGCCTTCGCCTTTGGCATTTAATTGAATGTAAAGGCGTTGCTTGATTCGCGACAAAATTTCTCTCTCTCTCTCTGCGGAAATAAGAAATCTCTAGAAACCGTGCGGAGGGCTAGAAAAAGGTTCCCTTTTAGCATAATAATCAAAACGTTAGAAAAAACACTCTGAACGATCGATTCATGGCCAAATTTTACTCCTGATGCTTCGCAAGAGGCTGAAAATTTACCCTCGAATCGATTTCAGTTTCATCCTTACCCCCCTTTTGTCGGAAGTTTACCTTGATTTTTTTTTTTTTTTTGGGTTGTCAAGCAAACAAGGCATACTCCTCGACCTCGGCCGGATAATATTCTTGGTACTGACTGGGGGCGTCTTCGAAGAGCCAGTTCTCCAGAAGCTTCAGTTCTGGAACTCGATGATCGTCTGCCGAATCCCCCGAGTTGGAACGAGATGAGCTAGTTGAGTTGAAGCTAAGGTTTGATTCGAGACTGAATGTAGCAGAGGAGCTCATCGTCCCATTGCTGAAGGAAGTCGAGTTGTTCACGACCGGATTCGCGGCCTGTTTCGATTCTCTCTTCGTCCATCCCTCTAATAACCTCTTGATGTTGTCCGCGCTTGAGGCATATAACGTCGACGGCTGGCCCGGTTGATGAGTTTTGGGAGTGAATGTGCTGTTTTTATCCTCTGTGTCAACACATGGCTCGTTCAAGGAAAGGGCCTCACAGAGGGCTTGTCTCGCCATGTCGATATCCGTCTTGAGCCTCTTCTCCCACTGACCTCTGGAGGGTTTAAGGTCTGAATCAATGTGTGAAGAAGAGCCCGATTTTCCGGGGCAATCATCGTCGCAACAGGTCCCGGTCTTCCCCAGCTTCCTCCTAAGGTTGGTGTTCCAGTAGTTCTTGATGTCATTGTCGGTTCTCTGTGGAAGGTATGACGCAATGGCCGCCCAACTGCAAAGAAATACCATAAAGAAAAAGTACATCAGATTTTAAGACCAGCAACACGAAATTAAAAAGAGGCGATCGAACGTGAATAATAAGATAAAACGTGAGTCATACCGGTTGCCGAGAAGGGCTTGGAGGTGGACGATCATCCTCTCTTCCTGGACGGTGAAGTTGCCCCGCTGAATCCCCGGACGCAAGTAGTTCGTCCACCGGAGCCTGCAACTCTTGCTACACCGAAGAAGACCTGCAGCACAACCACGCACTCCTCATAAAGCCCCCCAAGAAAAAAGGAAGAAAAGGAGGGAGGGAAGGCCAAAGTCTAACCGGCATTTGTGGGAACGTTTCGCCAGTTGCCGGGGCCGTGGTTCTGGATGTAAGAGACGAGGATGATGTCTTCCTCGGGCGACCAGGGACCTTTCTTCACCCCAGCCTTGTCACAGCAGGGTGGTCTTCCCATGATATGTCCCAGGACAAACGCAAGATATGGATTTATGGTCTCCTGGGTCTTTGAGCTTTTGCCTTGGCCCTCTCCTCTCGTTTAATTTTCTGGCGATGGGCGGTCGGGCAATTCCTACATATATTTATAGTGTGAGCTGGATTGGAGCCGCTGACTTCTTTTCGTGGTTGGATTGGATTGGGGAAACACCAAGGTTAATAATCGATCACCATTTTCATATCAGGGGAAAGGAGTACAGCCAATTTAATTCGATCCAGACAGGGGATTTGGAAAGTCAGCTGCCACTCGGACCAATTCAAAGTAGGGGTAGGAAGAAGGAAAAAAAAAAAAAAAAGAAGCCGTGTTACAGCCGAGTGATGTTTGTGTTCTTGGGTTGGCTCCGTCATTTACTTCGAAGATATGGTGAAGAAGCAGCAGCAGCTTGTCTCTCACCCTTTTGTGCGTGTTGGTCGTTAGTCAATGTACTTGTCTTATACGATAATGTAACTATTTAGCAGTTTAATGTCTTGGGAGGAAAGGGAAACTGTAATCGTCCAGCCACAGATTACGCGTCCTCAAATTTATGAGTCGGGGGGCGACGCCGACCCATCCATAAAATAAAAAATAAAGAAAAAAAAATGAAATAGTAAGATAGAATAAATGTTCAATGTAGATCATACACGTGTAAGATAGATTGTGTGTGCGTACAAATTGGATGGATTATGGAGTCACCAAATTGAATGAGTCAAAACACAGCGATGCTTTGTTTAAAAATAATGTCAGTTCCTAAAATATTTTATGAAATTAAGCTTAAAATCAGAGTCTTAGATTCCGATTTTAAGAACCTTTGATCGTGGGGGTGGGAGGGGGAAATGGGGAGTGTGCGAGGAGGGATGGAAGAGTGGGGTCTAGGACTCCGATTTTAACATGATTTGGGGAATGGGAGGGGGAGGGAGAGTGTGAGAGGGGACGGAGAATGTTCGAGCTTTTATTAAAATCGGATTCCATGACTCCGATTTTAAGTTTAATCAAATTCAAAGTCGGAGTATTTAACTCTGATTTTTTTAAAAATAAAATCGAAACTTGTAACTCTGATTTACCGATTCTGGTTAAGAAATTTTCAATGTGACCAGCCAGTTTCGTAAAATATTTTACGAACTAATGTTATTTTGAAACAAACTTCCAAGTCAGTGTGAGTATTTAAAAGCTCCATCGACTATGCCATCCTCCGCCATTTTGATTGGTCAAAAAAAATTTTAAAATAAAGCACAAAATTTTAAAATATTTTAACGAATTCCGCGTTTCGAGTTCACCTCAATTTTAAAGACGAGGCTTAATCATTTAAACGGTGAATTCTGTGTTATTAACACTGTTTTTATGTTAGTTTTTATAGAAATTCGATGTTAGTAATACCGAGTTCCACACCACTTGGCTTTTTTTTTGTCCATTTTCTCTCACTTGCCCTTCACTGTTGGAGCAAATTCGATGTCTATAATATCGAGTTTAACTCAATTTTGGTGAACTCGGTATTATTAACACCTAATTTATATATAGCTTTCATTCTTCTGAATGTTTGAGTTTACAAAAAATTGAGTTGAACACAGTGTTATAAATGTTGAAAATGAAAATATATAGTATGACACGCTTCCACCTAACAGTTCGAGCTTTTAGGACAGTTGGCGTTGTCTGCTGTACAACAGTGGTATCAGAGCCAGATGTCGAGGGTTCACGCCCCGCCAGGCGCAAAATTGAAAAAATTATAAAACAGAAAAGAGGCCACAAAAGCCCACCCCTAGGGCCACAGAAGCCCGCCAATCACCTAAATAAGGGAATCACAAAAAAGTGGCTAAATATGCCAGCCTGATTCGGCGTGTTGAGGAGTGTTGAAAATGAAAATATATAATATTACACGCTTCCATCTAACAGTTCGAGCTTTTGCCTGCTGTACAACAATAAACACCGAGTTTCAGAAATTATTCATATAATTTTGAAACTTTGTCTCGTGAGTTATTTTGAAACAAAACCTCTAAAAAAATTTATTATTCTGAAGAAATCTTTAAGTCCGAGTCGAGATAATCCAATTGGGGGGGGGGGGGGGCATTACTACGTTCATCCGCCAACTATAATGTAAGTCCATCCACATAACCAAAATTTTGACAAATCTTCAAGTAAACAACAAAAAGGGGTGGTCCATCCTCGCCACATGTCTTGCCTCCTCGTACCTCCTGTTAGCCCCGCATCTTGAAACATTTTCCTGAAATTGCCGCCTCAGCCAATCAAACGCAAAAGATATACGCCGACGGGAACTCTTTTATTTTTTAAAAAAAATTTCCCGAACAAATTTCAACACTTGGGTTTTGCAGTAACGTGATTGTGATGCATGCCCCTTATTAATATTTGTTCCTATCCTATGATCGAGTCCAAACATTTAATTCTTGCCTCGTCACGTCCTGATGCATACGTTTGCAGTGCAAAAGTCAAACCCCACCAGCAAAAAAGATAATATATTAAGATTGCAATAGAAATGATCGCACCATTCATCCATTCCAAGAGTTTCTGTTAACTAACTAGTGTTAAATGGACCGTATGTAAGCTTAATCCGGGTTTAGACATCTGAGATTTTTATGCTCATGCAGTTAGTTAATCCGGCTTAGATGACCCCCTATTTCACCGCACTCGAAATACAGGTGGTCTATCAATGCATTCCGGAGCACAATACTCCCTCTGTGGCGACCACATTGATTTGTATAAGAGTTCTCACATTATCGACGGGCTACAATCTAACCCGGCATAGTCATCTCATCCGGCTGCATGTTTTCACACTTAATCACTCGAAAGAGGTCGAATGCCTCAAGATTGAGCCCGCTTTCTACATAGGCATGAATCATGGCATTGACAGAAGCCAAGTCATTATCAGGAAGCTCCTCAAAGACCTTCCTACGATATTCTATCAATCCTACTCTTGAATACATGCCTATGTGCACTGCTTCTAATGCACCCGTAGTATCTATCCCTTTCACCTTCGCGAAACCACGAACCATCCAACCAAACCTTCCAACATTACCATAAGCGAGGGCTAAATCAATCAACGACGTGGTCACAGCCCACATCCATAGTTCTCATAAGCCTGAAAAGACCACAAGCTTCTTTCACCTTAATCCCTCTAGCATACACCCCCATCATCGTATTCCATGTAACCAAACCCTCGTTTAATATTTCTCCAAACACCTTCTCCGCATCACCAAGGCCCCCCTAACTTCCCGTATATGTCAACAAGCGCATTTCCAACCCCGTTCGCCGCCATAAAACCTCCCTTCAGACAATAACAATGGAAACATTCCCTGCAACTCGACCATCGACAATCCCTCGACATCCGCCTATCAAGCTAATAAATGTCACATAATTAGGTCTCAAACCGTTCCCGAAACGTCCATCCAAAATGCCATTAACTAAACCAACGGCACCTTCAAAGTCATCGTACCCCGACACCACGCAATTCATTGTAAGGACAGGCTTCACTGGCATTCCATCGAAAAGCCTCCAAGCATGATCCTTAACCCGGAACTCAAGTACAGGTGAATAAAGCTATTCCCAACGCTGGGATCCTCCCAGTCCAACGATCCGATCCTTATGATGGCCAATGTTAGCTCAGGATCTCACGATTGCCACAAGCACAGAAGATAAGAAAGAATTGAAAAGGAAGAAAAACAATACCATCCATTCCGCAAACTACTTACATCAAAAATAAAAAACAAAGGAAACTACCTAATAACAGAAGTGCAAACCCTCAACAAATGGTGGGGATGGAGAATAATAACTGAAAATAAATGTCTTAACCATGTCCGAATTATCCGCTCACAGCCAACGCACTTCCCGAGGGAGAATGCAGACAATTTTTCCAAGCCCTGACGAGTGAAACGTAAGGCCGTGGGTCAATAAAAGCGGGTCGGATCGAGTTCGGGGGCGTTATGTTTCGGGAGAGGCGACAAAGTACGGGGATTATTGCTGGGCGAGTTGTATTTAAAATATTGTATTGATTTACAAATTGTTCATCAACGTCGAGATGGCCGAGTTGGTCTAAGGCGCCAGATTAAGGTTCTGGTCCGAAAGGGCGTGGGTTCAAATCCCACTCTCGACATTTCCCAATCATTTTATGGGCTGGACCCATTGAGTTCAGGCCCATTATGTTCCCCACCGACCAAAATACGCTCGAAAGAGAAATGAGGGGTGCGTAGAGCCGACAAAGCGGTTTCCTGTCTCTGCTCCACCTCCGCCACGGCCACCACCTCCGATGGTTCACGTCTCCTTCTACCGGAACTGTGAGTTGCTTCCGCTCTTATGTTCTGGAGATGTTTCCTCGGTTTTGTGTTTTCATTTCTTGGGTTGATCTGAGCGGAGCGCTTCGGGGTGTTGGAACTGAAAATTCGCATCTGTTCTTTGATCCTTGATTTATTTAGTTTTTTGGAGCTTTTCTGGGTTTTGATTAGTGGAATTCATCGTGGAAGGAGTTGTTTTGAAATAGTTTATAGTTAATCGGGGGGGGAGGGGGGGGGATGGTTTTTGGATGAATTGATGTAGATGGGAAGACGTTTAAGAAGCCCCGTCGTCTGTACGAAAACGAATGGCTCGATGCCAAGCTGAAGCTCGTCGGTGAGTACGGGTTCCGCTGCAAGAGGGAGCTCTGGAGGGTTCAGTATGCCCTCAGCAGGATCCGTAATAATGCCCGGATGCTTCTGACCCTCGACGAGAAGAACCATTGCAATCTTTGAGGGTGAGGCCCTGCATCGCAGGATGAATAGGTACGGGCTGCTGGATGAGAGTCAGAACAAGCTCGATTATGTGCTCGCCTTGACCTTAGAGAACTTCCTGGAACGCTGCTTCAGACGCCCGTGTTCAAGTCTGATATGGCCAAGTCCATTCACCATGCCATTGTGCTGATTAGGCAGAGGCATATCAGGTGAGCCAAGTGTTTTATTATACGAAGTACTAACTGGGAAGATGTGGTTGGGTTGTGTTTGTGCAATGTTTTTTGTTTTAGAATACATAAACTGTGTTAGTGCCTCCCGAAGCAGATCACTGTGATTGTTGGAAGGCTTTCTTCTTTCATGGATATTCCAGTCTCAATGATATTGTTTTATCTTCAATATTTGTCTGCTGTGGTAAATAGCGGGGAGTTATTGTTATCAACGATGCCCTTCTTATGAATTTCCTTCATTACCCTGCCGAACAGGGTTGGAAGACAAGTTGTGAACATCCCGTCCTTCATGGTGAGGGTTGATTCATAGAAACACATCGAATTCTCCCCGAACAGTCCGTTTGGCGGTGGCTGACCCGGAAGAGTGAAGCGAAAGAACACAAAGGCTGCTGCAAAGAAGGCTTCTGGTGGAGTTGGAGAAGAGGAGGAGGATGAGGATTAGATTCTGAAATTTTGATTGTGTTCTGCCAATAGTTCTTATGGCTCTTCTCTTGATGCTGTTGGATTATGGATTGAGATAGCTTTCTATTAAACGGGAAATGTTTTATACTTTTATTGCATAACTTCCCTAGTTTTGTATCTTCTTAGGTCTTATTGCAAGGAAATTGATTGTCAACAAGTGACAAAAACATCTTATTCGGCATTGGGGACGGCACGATTCTCTCAAAGAGGTTCAGCTCTAAGCCAATCACTCTACAAATGTCGAGACACCCGGAAGGCCTTACTGCTGTAAAATGTTTCTGATGAAGACCTCGATGTCTTGAGCATAAGAAACTTCCGCGTTTTCAAGTGCTGGAGTCAGCCTTTCAGCGAGCTCTTTAATCTCCTTCTGCAACCTCCTGATGTAATCACAAGTATCCTTCAGGACATCGGATGAAGGTGCCTTAAGTTGAACACGATGCAGATGGGTTAAGGGAATGATCTATAGTCATTACAAGGGGAAGGGAGGGCGAGGAAAATATCGTACATACCCTTCGGTCGCTCCTTTGTTGGGGGAGGAGTGCCTGCAATCTGGAGATGAGATTGTTAACCTCGTGTTGGGTTGGATTACATGGAAACATTCTCTGGCTAGACATGAGTACGATGATCTGACTTATGTTTAGCGTTTACGGGGTGGAAGCCCTATGAGTATGTATGCATTTATATAGGAGACGAGAATTTGCAAGACTAGTATTTTTGGGTGGAGCGCAGTAAGAGACAAAAACGCAAATTGTAGTTGGAATTGGGACATCATATGGAAGAGACAAAAATCTGAGACTTGCAAAGGTTTTCAATCCATTTGGGGAGGTCCCTGCCTGTCTCACATTTTGTAAACAGTCAGGGCCCATGATCGTCATCAGTTGCCTTCTCGATTTGATTATAGTAGGAATTTCGTGGCTAAGTACATCAATTAGGTGAGGCTGATTGAATTCCCATGATGCGAGCTCTGGATTCAATAGTTCTTAAATCAGAAGGATGGTAAGGTAAGGTAAGGTTGTACCAATAAGATGCTTAGTCACATTCTACACAATGCCCTGCTTGTCATCCGTGACATGGACTGGCCATCCACTGCAAACAAGAGAGACAAAAAGAACAATTTCAGTGATTGACCAGGTGTAAGGCATCTCAATGAATGACTAGAGCCTTCTATTGTCTGTACCCGAGGGTTAGAAATGGCTCTCGATTGGAAACTCTATTCTCGTGGATCTTCTCGGCTTCGGCGCTCAAGTAGCCTATGCCTTGATCATTTAGTCCTTGCTGCCCTCGGCTAAACAATCCTTGAGTTGGTTCTATGCCATTTTCATCAACTTCAAGCCTTCTTCGCCTACTTTGGAGGAGAACCCTTCTGGTCGCAAGCACCATCCCCAGAATATTGTGAATAATAACTCAATATCACAGCATCGTCGTGGAACTTTATGTTACTCTGCAAAAGGCTAGACGACAGGAACTGGTCTATACCATGCGCCCACTCTTCTCTGAACGGTACCAAAATCCAACCCCTGCAGATTTTCCTCGATCGGGGATACCTTGGCTCGCAAATAATCGAGAGATTTGACGAAACTTGCAGAATTCTATTTGTCAAGTAGCTTTCTTCGCCCATTTCCATTTTCAACTTTTCCAGAACATCACTGACCTCTATTTCTGCCCAAAGCACTAACCAGTCTGGGCGATCATGGAAGACAGATAAACATGACAGCTATGACAGCTTCAGGAGAGTTTCTTCTTCCACCATAGAAAATGAAGTCCCTGAATTTTCTACAAGAGATCTAATTCTCTTATCAAAATCCATCATCAAATCAATGAGATGAAGCCATGATGTTCTGGCTGGAGATCTAACAGTGTCGATACTCTCTTCACCGATATGTGAGACATAAATAGTAAAGATATCCTAAGCCAAGTAGGTAGCCAAACCACCATGGATGACTGTTCCTTGAGAGCATGGCTTGCGAGCAACTGTACCTTTAGATCATTGCTCGGCAACTGTAGCTTGAGAACATGGCTTCATCAACAATTGGCTGCAACAATTCATCCATACAGTCGACATAGCCACTCGTGATCTTATAAACAAGAGCAAAAATGAACTCCGGATTCAAAAAAATTCATCCATACATTGGCTGCAACAATTCATCCATACAGTCGACATAGCCTCTCATGATCTTATAAACAAGAGCAAAAATGAACTCCGGATTCAAAAAAATTCTAATCTTCCAGGTTCCATCTAAGAAATTCACACCCATTGGCTGAACCTACGATATCAAGCCCATAAAAATCCCCTAAAATCGATACATCGCCCCCCCCCACCCCCCCCAAACCAGCTAGAATATTCAACAGCATTCCAAGGAAGAAGGAGCTGATCGAGGATCGTAAAACGCCTTCGACGATCTGAGCTCGCGGAGCCTAGCGCCGACGCTCCCTGCGACGCGATGAACTCCGTCGGAGAACCCCGCGTACTCGGAGATGCTCGTTTCCAGGCGAGAGTTAAATTCTCGTAGGCACCGGTCCAAATCGGAGCAACCAGATTCGAGGTCGAAGACAAGGCTGCACGTCTGGGAGAGAGATCAATCGTCACGGAGCTTCTCGTCGAGGAATTAGGCAAGGGACGGAGAAAGCGCCGAGTCTGCCGGCGACAACGGCGGTGCAGGCGCATGATCGTCGACGACTCGGACTACAATCATTTGGTCGGTGTCTTAATGGGCCTTCATATGTCCGGAAGCGTTTCGTGAGCTCGGCCCCCGGGTCATGAGGCCCAACATGGACCCGCTTACTCTTAGGGAAATTCTTTCCTTTCAATATCTTAGGACAATAACAAGAATAGTGGCCAAAGAGGATACATCGGGATGGTTGAAATTGTATTGTTAAAGAAAGTAAAAGAAAAGTTGCAAGTTGGGGGGTTTGTCTTACCGGGGGAGAAGGAAAGTGAACGTGCCGGCACTTTGATTGTGACTAAGAGGGGTGAATTAGTCTTTTCGTTCGAATAGAACTTTCGTGACAAACTCATAGAACCCTCACAGCGGAAGGCTAAGCTTCTGTGGTTTATAGAAACTTAAAGACAAATCGGAACACCAAGTTTTATAGTGGTTCGGTGAATACAACTATTCCACTCTTCGGTCGCTTTCACTAATACTTTGTAAATAGTGATTACAGTTGTAGAAGGTTAAACCTTCTGTGGTACAAGAAAACAGTTTCTTTAACCACGAGACGGTAAGACTAGCTTTACCAATGCAAGAAACTCTCTTGCTGAGTTTAGGATGAGTCTAAGTCGAATCACAACGAAATCAACTAGACTTGCATGAGCACAGAACCTTGGCTGGAAACTTCAGCCTTCTGTGACGCTGTAGCGGGCTGTCCTTTCTGTGAATCTGCGAACAGACTTGGTGACGCTTTCTCCACGTGCTTAGACGTCGTCTGGTGGGTTTCTCTTTTTATATTTTTTGTTTAATCAGCAAAACAAATAAAATAACTGTCTACAGGAGGCTGCAGTCCATCACCACATACGCCTGCTGCAGAAACCTTATCTTGTACCTGTTGTATGCTCACCTGGCACTACAGACTGCTTTCCTGGCCAAGTCCTTCGAATTTGTAGCCAACGACGCCTACGGAGTGGCTTCACCAAAGCACACCTGCTGCAAACAAACAGACAAACAAATAATCAATTATAGAAGGTTGGTGGTCCCTCACCGCTTAACGCCTGCTATGGACTACTTCTCTCTGACCAACTCTGTACGCAGACTCGCCAACCAACGAACCTTTTCCTCAGGCCCTGTTGCACGCAGTCTGATGTTACGGACAAAGTTCTGAACGAGTTCCTCAGATCCGTAACCACCGACGTCACCGGAGCGGCTTCACCCACGCTCAACTCGCTGTAGTCACCTTCTGCGAGAATGCTCGCCTGGAGTCGACATTCCTGCACAGTCACACACACGTCAAAGCTCCAATAATGCTGTGAAATGTCAAGACTTACCATGCTCAATTATAATAATCCGAATGAAATGTTTTTGTGTTTTTCTCTTTTACAACGATTCTGTTCTCCTGTAATTAAGGAAACTTATTTTTCTAAATACAAAATATGACCAGATTCATTCTCTTCGTGCATCAAATGATTGTGAACGAAATTCATCTGATTTCGAATTATTCAGATTATCCTATTATCAGATATTGCATTACAGAAGGTTATGCCGGTTTTAGTCGTCAGCCTTCTATAGTTGGAAAGAAAAATTATTTTGTTTCCAACTTGGGAATTCCGATTATAGGTTCCAAAATAAATTTTGTTTTAATTTGAAAGATTAAACCTCGGATAGCGCACTATAGAAAGTTCGGTCAGAATTGAAAGTCAAGTTCGGCACTCGTCGTTCTATTTTGTGTGATGGCACCTAAGAGCAAGTTCGGCACTCGTCGTTCTTTCTCCATCATGGCCACACCTCCATCGGTTGAGAATTGTCCAACCAGCCCCGTCCTCTCCATGGATGACGAGGAAATTGAGTCCAAGCATTTGGAAATCACCAAGGACTCGATTTTCGAGACCGAGGAGAAGGAAGCTCTGGCTAAACAGCATGAGTAAACCCCCGTTTCCGAAGAACCTCCTGCACAAGAAGAGATTCTTAAGGAAGTTGCTGCTAATGCGGCCTCTGATCCTTTGCTGGATGATGTTTTGGATATGCAATGTCAAGTTGCTATTCAAACGAAGATATTCAAATTCTCAAAGAGCTTACTCGAATCTCTCTTACATTATTGCACGCCAGGAGAAGCTCCTACGTGACAATCTCGAGGCGCCTCCTATGGAGAAATGCCTTCTATTATTCTTAAATCAATACCATTGACCAGATCTTATAGGAATCTTAATGGTCATGCTATGGTTTTGATGTATGAGTGTCTCCAAGACACGTCTAACCCATTTTTGAATGGACTATTTCTACCTTATGCAATTATGGTTTACTTTTTGCAGAGCCATTTTTCTCCGTTTCTACCTTCTATTCTTTTTGATATGACAAAAAGGGGGAGAAATCTTGGAGATATGTGGAGAAATAGGAAGTAACGATTAAGGGGGAGATTTAAAGAGATATAACATACGCTAATTCTCAAAAACCTCAAGAATTCATGAATATTTAGCGGGATAGAAGGTTAAACCTACTATAAGGTATATCAACCTTCTATAGGGCATGCAAAATTTGAGTGCAACTCATTTTTGTTGGGAGTACAGAAGCACATGCTATTGTCGGGTTAAATATACAAGAGCCTTGTCCCTGTATTCTGTTCAAGCTATATGATTACACAGAAGCATTTGCACTTTGCAAAAGTAAAAGCGTGTTGAAGCTTCCATAAAGTATCAAACCCTTACTATCTCTATCTTAGGGAGAGTTTGATACGTCATCTTGCATTAACATATCTCCTATTGATGAATTTTTTGTCATCATAAAAAAGGGGCAGATTGTTGATATGATTTTGATGATGTGTCAGCTACAGCAGGTTTGACCTGCTATGACCTTATAGAAGCTGTAATCTCTTGTAATGAAGATATGCTTCCTAATAAAGGAAAAATATCACGAAAATATTTTCTTCACCCTCCAATGATCATTTCAGACCAAGTGACATGATTATAAAATATTTTCATAATTAGATATTTTAATAATTAATTAAATGTTAATTAATTACTAATTATCTTAATTATTTTATTAATTCAAATGAGGAATATTTTTAGGAATATTATTTGAATAAATATTAAATACCTATCTAGTGAGACAAATGATTGAAAGCTAAAAATAAAATAGGAAATTATTTTATTATTTTTGGAAATTTCTATCTAATCTTTTGTAAAGAATAATGTTATTTAGAAATTACTTTCAATTAAACTTTTCACCTGAATTTCGTCCAGATACAATGTTAATTCTATTTGGAACGAATTATCTCATTTTGGAAATAAGTTATTGATTATTTCCATCAATAGGAGGTTAACTTTCAATTTTGGCCGAACCTTCTACAGTGCGCTATTTGAGGTTTAATCTTTCAAATTAAAAAAAATTTATTTTTGATGTTCCTAACAGATAAATGCACGAGCCTATAATCAGAATTCCCAAGTTGGAAACAAAATAATTTTTCTTTCCAACTATAGAAGACTGACGACTAAATCTGGCGTAACCTTCTATAATGCAATATTTGATAATAGGATAATCTGATTAATTCGAAATCAGATGGATTTCATTCCCAATCATTTGATGCACGAATGGAATGATCTGGTCATATTTTGTATTTAGAAAAATAAGTTTCCTTAATTATAGGAGGACATAATCGCTGTATAAGAGAAAAATACAAAAAACATTTCATTCGGATTATTGTAATTGAGCGTGGTAAGTCTTGGCATTTCGCAACGTTATCGGAGCTTTAACGTGTGTGTTGAGTGTGCATGAATGTAGACTCCAGGCGAGCGTTCTCGCAGGAGGTGACTACAACGGGTTGAGCGTGGGTGAAGCCGCTCCGGTGACGTCGGTGGTTACGGATCTGAGGGACTCGACCGGAACTTTATCCATAACGTCGGACTGCGTGCACCAGGGCCTGAGGAGGAGGTTCGTTAGTTGGCGAGTCGGCGTACAGAGTTGGTTAGAGAGAAGTAGTCCGTAGCAGCCGTTAAGCGGTGAAGGACCACCAACCTTCTGTAGTTGATTATTTGTTTGTCTGTTTGTTTACAGCGGGTGTGCTTTGGTGAAGCCACTCCGTAGGCGTCGTTGGCTACAAATTCGAAGGACTTGGCCGGGGAAGCTGTCCATAACGCCAGGTGGGAGTACAACAGGTCCAAGAGAGATTTCTGCAGCAGGCGTAAGTGGTGAGGGACTGCAGCCTCCTGTAGACAGTTATTTTATTTGTTTTGCAGATTAAACCGAAAATACAAAAAGAGAAGCCCACCAGACGACGTCTAAGCACGTGGAGAAAACATCACCAAGTCTGTTCGCAGATCCACAGAAAGGACAGCCCGCTATAGCGTCACAAAAGGCTGAAGCTTCCAACCAAGGTTCTGTGCTCACGCAAGTCTGGTTGATTTCCTTGTGATTCGACCTAAACTCAGCAAGAGAGCTTCTTGCATTGGTAAAGGTAGTGTTACCGTCCCGTGGTTAAAGAAACTGTTTTCTTATACCACAGAAGGTTCAACCTTTTACAACTGTAATCACTATTTACAAAGTATTAGTGAAAGCGACCGAAATGTGGAGAAGGTGTATTCACCGAACCACTATAAAACTTGGTGTTGCGATTTGTCTTTAAGTTTTTGTAAACCACAGAAGCTTAGCCTTCCACTGTGAGGGTTCTGTAAGTTTGTCACGAAAGTTCTATTCGAATGAAAAGACTAATTCACCCCCTCTTAGTCATAGTTAAAGTGCCAACGGAATGTTTCCAAACAAGATGTCATTCCACATAATGGAGACAATGAAATCCACAGATCTAGAAGAGCCAATGGGGAATAAAAGTATTTTTTTGAGCAATGGTTAACAAAAACACACAACTTGCTAAGACCCAATTCCCCATCGGCCACACGATTATCGCGATTATTATTATTTATTAGTCGATGTTGTTGTGGTATGCAAGAGTCTTAAGAATAACACTTGAAAGGGGAGATGCCCATTGCACAAGTTGAGGTTTGTTTTTTCCACCACCGACCCATGTCAGAAATTAATGCAATGGTATGTGTATAAATAACGATTTCAAATCAATTTGGTACTAGAAAATAGGGCACAAGTTACCCTTTGAAAATAATAAGATGTTAGTGTTGTTTGTGGGGACCAAGATTGCCCACATCTGATCATTGTATTTTCTCCATACTTTCTCCTTTTGTTTTGGTTTCGACCCCTTCTTTCCCCTTGCATGATCCCTGTAATAAATTTCACGCCCGTGGCCGACGGGGAGGGTTAGGACAAGTCCAAGGTTTGTCTGTGCTGTACGTGGAAATGGGGAGAATTAAAGAGCTGGTCACAACAGGACGTGCCCCCACTTGTCCATATGTGATTCGTTCGAGATTATAGTATTACGATAATCGAGTCAAATGGGACCTTTTAAAAAAGTACGTGACATATAAATATCCACATGGCCTAACACCCATGTATACATGATTTGTGATTGGAGAGAGCATCACATTCCCTGATTTTGTGCTCTTTTGTTTGGGGTGTGCATGGAACTAAGAGGAGGAGGTTAAAATTGCATGGATTTGATTAGTGTTTGATAATCATAAACTCGCTATTCATCTACACGTGCGGCCGAGGGCTTTAGAACTGCCCCTTCTTCTCATCTTTCCATTATGCTGATAAAGCTAGGCCTTAAGCTACAGCCCCTAATGGGACCATTTATTACATTAACTTGGATTTCCATTAAGAATATTATTCTCCCTCGTGTGTCATCAACCGCCCTAAACTAACCTCGTGATTAGTTATTTGATCGTAGGCAATTAAGTCACAGATCAAGGGTTAGGTTTCGGGACTACGCACACATTCTTTAGTGTGATTATGATGCGATAATCATGTCCTAAATGAACCATTTACTTCACATGCACGTAGATAATACTATAGCTGTGATTAGTGGATTAGTTATTGAATTTCTTTCCAAATCCAATAGAAAATTTTAATGTAATACAAAATCTGGGATTAATAAAACAATAGGGGAAAAAAACACCGAAAGTAAGGACAAAAAGCGGCATTTACGAGGATCCTTCCTGCGAGTGATGGAAAAAAGGATCTTTCTATCAAACTACGATATGCATCGGGAGATGCACATGTCGGAGATATTTTTATTATTATGATATACAATATATACTGACACTCACTCCACAATAGTAAAAGAGGACACGACGTGCATAATCTGTAACCCTTCAAAACAATATCTCTATTTGAGTCCGAAAGACCTCATGTCATATAAGTCTAAGTCTTCCAAACAAGGATGGAGTTACAAATAAACTCAGGTAAGATACACGGAGAATCAAGATATGATTTTAACCTTCACTTGATTGAGAGTACAGACAGTTTCTATTTCTCGTTTGTTTCTGAATGTAGCTAGAACTCCATCATTCGCCTAGAAGCTAGCAGGTTTCAACATTTGATTAAAACGACGATCATTTTTATTATTCACTTAATTTTGAATATCGTTCGGACTCCATTCTTTATTTTAAAGGTAGTTGGTTTCAATCTTAGCTTGATTACATTCACGGTCTTTTTCATCGTTCGCTTAATTTTGAGTATCGTCTGAACTTTATCGTTATTTATTCAGAAGAAAATAACAGGTTCCAAATCATTCAAGTGAAGGAAGTGAGTACGGTTTGAGGATACATGTATAAAAAAAGCAATTGAAAGATAACGGGAAAACAGTAAGAAGCAGTTAAAAATTTAACGTATAAAACGAGATAGATGGAAAGAAATTAAAGAACTAATAATATGAGTGGATGGGTGGGGTGTCATGTGGTTCCTCCGAGATGCGCGCCGACCACCTTCCATTTTTATTACATGAAAGGTACTAACTCTTAATTAACACATCTTTTTTTCCCGATTGGTTCAAACGGAATGGTTTAATAAGAATACATAAGAGCAGTCAAAGGAACCAACCGATCGATATTGATTAGACGAAGTCACGTGTTCGTGATTTGATCCTCTCTGGTATTTTTATGCGAGGTGATTGCAATTTTAGTCCAAAATGAAAATCCCTCCCTCTTCCCAAACGCCTTTTACTCAATCGCAGTGGGGAAAAATTGAATTCTGACAGATACTTACTTCGTGTACATAAAATAGATTAGTACGGATTAGGGACTTTAAAAGAAATGTTTAAAATAAAAATCGTAACGTGGCCTGCTGGTCTTTTTTTTTATTGTTCGTATAATTATCGTGACCTGGCAAAAATATACGACCCTGGGAAATCATCTCCCCCAGGAGATTCCTCTCACAGACCCTAAGACAACTAATAGTCTGTAATTAATATATACATAATATTCATTTTGATGGTCTTCTTTTGTGATCTATAAATCTTTCGGCGACTAGTTGCTGCTGCTACTGTTTATTATTGAGGAGCCACCACATGTCTGTTCAGGACTCAGTCGCATTAAGAGAACCAAGGACTTAAACAGAAATATATCATATTTACACTCGAGACTCCGAGAAAAAAATGTAACACAAAGATTTCCGGTGTTGTGACGGTGAGTTCTGGACCTTGCTGTCGTAATCACACGACGCCCACGTAGACATCTCACCTCAATTCATTTAATTTAATTTAATTTAGAAAAAAAAATAAACATCAGATCAAATCTCGACATACGAAATCAACAAAGCCATGCTCTATCCACATGGGGAATTGAAAATGACCCCATGTATATTGGTTGTACCGGGTGAAAAACCATAGTATGGCATTTGTTGTTTTTAGTATATTTTTAAATGAAATAAATTAAATTTACACAAGTTAATGTCCCCCAACTCCATTTGATTCTGTATCGAGTTTCCCTCGCTCTTTAAGTAATATAAATACCATCATCCCACATGCCACCCTACTCTTCTACCCATATCTTTTTTATTTAACCCTTCCCTTCGTAGAGCGATCTCGAAGATCGTCGACCTAGAGTTCCCGGCACTGAAGCTAATATTTTCCCGACTTCCCTCCCTCCTTCGATTTGGTCTCTAATCTAACCCGGCCGTCTAATTCCCAAAGATGTCCAGCAGAAGGTCGAGGAGGCAGTCTGTGAGCTCAGGGATCACGGACGACCAGATCGCCGACCTCGTCTCCAGACTGCAGCAGCTCCTCCCAGAAATACGTAGCAGGCGCTCCGACAAGGTACACGCTAGTTCTCTCTTGTATATATATATTCGGAACTAGGGGTTTTCTCAAAATATGAGGGTTTTGTCCGGTTTTCCAGCTCCACCCATCTAATTGTAGACGGAGAATAGTAACTCGGAAAAAAATGTAGAGAAGTAAGAGGAAAGGACCCTCCTTGTTTAACTTCTCTTCTTCTGGTAGGTCTCGGCCGCGAAGGTTTTGCAGGAGACGTGCAATTACATAAGGAGCTTGCACAGGGAGGTCGACGACCTGAGCGAGAGGCTGTCAGAGCTCTTGGCCACCAGCGACAACGCTCAGGCTGCGATCATCAGAAGTTTACTGACGCAGTAGCACATGTTCCCATTCAATTAGAGTAACCCAAACAGCGAAAAAAAAATAACACTGAACCCGAACCATAATAATATTGTTTCTTTGACGCCTTAAGGAGTAATGTCGAGCGTCCGCGGCTGTCGTCGCGGACCTTCTTTTTTGTGGGGGTATTAAAAGTTTAGATGGATCATCACTAAGGGAATTAGACATTGCGGTGGTTGTTTAATGGGCAATGTAATCCCTCCCGGAGTCTATGTACTAAGTTTACTTAGTATTAATAATAAATATGATCTGCTTTAAGAAAATGGTGAGGGGACTATAATATGGGCTTAACGTTGGGCCTTGAGGCCCAACAAAGCCCATATTCGTGTTCGATGTCCTAATAAATACAATCCATTTTCTTTGGCAAATTATCGATTTATGGCCCAAACTATAGACCAACTTTCTTTTGTGGCTTATCGTTAAAAAAGTTTTAGATTTGGCTCAATCTACATTTTATTTTTTGATTCGGCCTAATAACCGACGTCCGTTAAGCGGTGTAGACGTGTCGTTAACGGACCTTTACAATATCCTACATGACTTTATTTTTTTCAGAAAACCGCCACGTGGCCAAAATTAAAAATCCAGGCGAAATAAATCAAGAAACCCAACGACGACGAAGCTGTCCGCCTAGGCACCTGATCCTCCCATTGCAAGCTAAAGGCCTTGAACTTGAGGTCGAAACAGGAAGGTATCGAACTGAGCAGGAGGTGGGAGCGGTCGAGGTGGGATATGGCCTGGCCGACATTGTGGGTATGCTTCAGGAGGATCGAAGCGAGTCGAATCCGGGTCTTGACCTCAGAGACAGGAAGCAAAGTCATCTGGCTCTGGCAAATCGCCTCCAGACACTTCACCACCTTGCCCGCCTCACCCTTCTTCTCGTGGTAATCGGCTAACCTCCACAAACCCTCGACAACCGCATCCATCCCGACAACCAATTGACCGAGTACTGAACTGGGGTTCCACCAAGACTTCAACTTGGGAAGAGATTCAAGAAATTATGGGTCAAATCTGTCTTCCTAGGATTTAAGCTCAGCCTTCACTTCTCACAAGACGGGTAGAGATGCAACGAGGAGGTGTAGGCTTGCGCTTACTTGGGATGAAGGAAAACGTATACGGGGATCTTCTTTCTTAGCGGTCACCGGCCACCGTCGACCGCCGCCGGTGGTCGTCGTCGTCGGAGGAAGAAGAAGGCCAGGGAGGGGGAGCTTAACTTTGGGGCTTGATTTATTTCGCCTGCGTTTTTTATTTTGGCCACGCGGCGTTTTTCTGAAAAAAAATAAAGCCACGTAGGATATTATAAGGGTCTGTTAACGACACGTCTGCACCGCTTAACGGACGTCCGTTATTAGGCCAAATCAAAAAATAAAATGTAGATTGGGCCACATCTAAAACTTTTTTAACGATAAGCCACAGAAGAAAGTTGACCGATAGTTTGGGCCAAAAATCGATAATTTGTCCTTTTATTTTTCCGTGTTTGTTATGCGTTAAAAGGACAAAGTACTGGGTTTAAGTCTGATAAAAAAACACATGAACATGCCCGAGACCATGAAAAATGAAAACACTTCCATAGCCCAAGGTGCAATTTCAAAATGTGAGTCTCCCACACGTCCCACAAATATCGGATTAACATGAATGAGAATAAAACATTGAACTACCGTTTCTATGCATATCGAATTATTTTGGATCAATTTTCTATTTTAATCTTAAGATAATTTGTTATACGATTTTGCCATCAACTTTTATTTTTATATTAATTTTGGTTGATTTTGGATTTTATGATGCCAAAGCCAAAGACCGTCATTTATGGACTGAAAAATGAAAAAATATTGAAACCCTTATCGCTACTACAAGATGGAAGATGAGATGGTAAAACATGTTGAACTGTTATAGAAGACATGTCAAATTATATTAAAACTTTACTTGACTTTTAATTAGAAATTCAAAATTGATTAAAATTAATATAAAAATATATAAAAATAAAAGTTCGTAATAAAATTGTAGAATAATATTTTTTAAAAATAAATCATATAATAATATTAAAGAGCATTAACGTAAATCTTGCTGATTTAACCTTTTTAAGACGAGACGTTGTTGCGAGTTTCTTTATGGCTGGTTGGATTTCCTTTAGCAAGTTACTTACACGGAAGAAAGGAGGAATCTTGACACGTTGGGGCAACGGCAACGATAAATCTTCCCTGCCCACGATGATTTTCGTCCCCTGATTGCCGTTGTGACCGTCTTTTCACCAATTCAATTCACGGAGTTCGTTTCCCTTTTAGCATCTTTGGTTGCACGAAAATCTTGATTGTTTCGATTTTCTGGATAACGCGAAGGAATGAGAGAGTATAGGATGATTTTGGTCATTGTAGATATTAAAATTTTACCAAGCCCAAATCATATGATAGGCTAAATATTTTGTTTTAAGCCCAATTCCTAGCCCATCACATAGCCCGGTCCATTTGGGAGTTATCAATTATGGGGAAACCAGCTGCTTATTATAGATTGACCCTGTAGCCCTATAAATAGAGGCATCCGCAAGCCATTTGGACATACCTCTCACATAAAATTTTTCTCTTCTCTCTAAGCTCTATTGGGTTATAAAGATATTCTAGTTATTTTTTTTTTAAAACCCCTCAGTGGGTGGTGCGGTGCGGTGAAGGCTCCTTACGGGTGGTGCAGTGCAGCGAAGGCCCCTCTGCGGGTGGTGTAGTGAAGGCCCCTCGACGGGTGGAGCGACGATGAAGGCTCCTTGGCAGGTGGTTGGACGGCGAACGCCCCTCTAGCGGGTTCTCCGAAGGCCTTTCTACGGGTGGTGCGGTGAAGGCCCCTCGGCGGGTGGTGCAGCGGTGAAAGCTCCTCTAGTGGGTTCTCCGAAGGCGCTTCTGCGGGTGGCGCGGCGGCGAAGGCCCCTCTAGCGGGATCTCCGAAGGCCCCTATTGCGGGTTTATCATGGAAGGCCCCTATTGCGGGTTTATCTCCGAAGGCCCCTTTACGGGTGGTGCGGTGGCGAAGGCCCCTCTGGTGGGTTTATCTCCGAAGGCCCCTCTGCGGGTATATCTCCGAAGTCCCCTCTGCGGGTATATCTCAGAAGGCCTCATAGCGGGTTTATCTCCGAAGGCCCCTCTGCGGGTATATCTCCGAAGGTCCCCCTATTGCGGGTTTATCTCTGAAGACCCCATAGTAGGACGACGAGATTCTCGCGGTGGTATATTATCCTTGGAGTTATATTTTCCCAGCGATAATATTCTACACACAACAATATCATTCTCAAGTGATATTCTTGGATATTATATTCTTTGACGACGGCTATATCCCTCTGTCGACAACATCAAACAAACACTATATACATAGGTGGACAGAAGACTCATGGAGTTCTTGAAGATTCTTGCCTCCTCCCGCTCGCCGAAGCTCCGCCGACATCCATCGCTCGGTGTTCTTCTGCAACATGCCCTGAGGTTCTGCCGGATCACGCCCATCGGCCCCGACGACTTCATCAAGCTATCGAAGTGCTGCCGGATCACGCACATAGGCCCCGATGACTTCATCAACCTATTTACTAGCTCTTACATCTAAACATGCGAAGATGTGGCGTTTGCTCCAAAAGTTTGCTTTTGATTGACGGGCGTTGGACCCGATCCTGGCATGACTCCGGACTCATGTAACTGTTTTCCGGGCATTGGACCCGAACTTATGTTTATTGATTTACACCAACATATGGTAATAAACCTAAGTTGCCTAACGACATGCGTACAGTCACAAACAATTATTGAGATAACAGGGGGCGGGGAAGGATGGTGCTTAGACTTCTCATGGTGCTTAGTCGACATGCGTATAATCACATGCACTAAATACGTTAAAATGCAAAATGACTTCTCATGGTGCTTAGACACAGCCGCGAGAAGTGATGTTTGTCTTCGTAATTGGTAAAGGGGGGGGCTGTTGTCGATGTTCTCCTTGCTCGAAGGGCCTGCCGCTACTGCTACGCGAGGTGTGGCCTCCCGTCACTAGTGGTGAGATGCTTCGCCAAGGTGGAGGTTGCTCCGTCGTTGACACTGGCATGTTTCCTCGTCGTGGCTGCATGGTCCGGCTTGGGCTGGTCTAGGGGAGGTCTCCATGTGACGACGCACTCACTTTGAGCGCAGACTATGGGCAGCACGAAGGGCAAGGAGGAGGCTGGTTCTTTGACTTTCGATCTTGACAAGGGAGTTTCAGGAGAAATGGAAGACAAGGGGAGGAGAGGAAGCTTCGGTCGTGGGAGCTGATGGGGGAGGGAGAGCTTCCAAGAAGAAGAGGATGACTATTGGGGAAGAGAATCGCCGAAGAAAAAGATCTCCCCCCCAGGAGGGAGAAGATGGAGCTCCCTTTTTTTATGACCAAGGAAAGAAGAGATCCAGGATCCCCTGAAGTCGGGAATGGGGACGGCTATCAAAAATCCGAAAAGGCTGCAATGTCGCTGGGAGGGCCGCAGCACTGTAGCGATCGCCAACCGTGATAATCCTTTTATCCCTTGGACCAATTCAAGGTAAGTCATCATTCCTTTGGTCTGAGCGTATTCCCCCTCCCCCTTGAATTGAAAAGACGTGGGGAGACATTCCTTCTGTTAGGTAAAAGAGGTCTCAAAGGGGGGCTTGGACTTGAACGTTGCTTTGTATGTGACCATTATTGCAGGTCCCGTAACTTGGGGAATTGTACCCAGACGGTGGGCCAGGGAGGCTATTGGAGAGGGCTGTCCCGGGACTCCTTGTGCGACGAGATGGGGAAGCTACCCATCTAAGTTGATCGTGACTTAGGTGTGAGATTGTCCAACTTGTCTTGATTTCTGGGAATCGTCGTCAAGTGCAATTTACTCCCTGTTGTAGACAAAGGGTTGCAGGTCTCCGAGCATTTTGCTGATTAGGAACCCCATCGTTGTTAGCTTAGCTAGACAAGGAATTTCATTCTTTATAATTCCAAATCATGTTGTCGTCGAAGGATTATTTTGGGTGCGCCTTTTATAATGTCTACACCCGGGGCGATGAAATCATGCTTGGGCACAGCGTCGCTAAAATTGGACGAGGATGAATACGAACTCTTTGGGTTAGGACTAAGCGGTCGCCTCGAGTGGACGACGCGATTAGAAAGGACCTGCATTGGGGTTATTACAGATTTGGGGTATCTACAAATGTTTGCTATACAAAAGTTGCGACATTATTTGCAAGCACACTCTGTTCGCCTTATATCACGAGCAGATCCTCTAAAGTACATTATGTCAAAGCCAGTATTATCTGGTCGTCTAGCGAAATGGGCACTCATGCTCGAGGAGTTCGAGATTTCGTATGTGCCTCAAAAGGCCGTGAAAGGGCAAGCTTTGGCTGATTTCTTAGCAGATCATCCAATACCAGATGACTAGAAAAATTTTTGAGGAATTACCCAACGAGGAGGTGATGTTGGTAGATACTCCCCGTCCATGGAAGATGTTCTTTGATGGATCGGCTACCCAAAGAGGTGCTGGAGCTGGAGTTGTTTTCGTCACACCTGATGGAGATATCATCCCATATGCATACACCCTTACACAATTATGCTCAAATAACATGGCTGAATACCAAGCCCTCATATTAGGGTTAGAAATGACCATGGATAACAAAGTGCATAGTTTAAGGGTATATGGAGACTCCGAACTTGTTATCAATCAACTTCTATTAACATAGGAAGTACACAAGCCATAGCTTTTGCCATATCATGACTATGCAGTTAAACTTGCAGGATGATTCCCGGATTTTATAATATGTCATATACCAAGAAGGGAAAATGCGCAAGCAGATGCCTTGGCGAACCTCGCTTCTGCACTCACTTCGGTGGACAAGCAAATTAGTATTCGACTATGTCAAGCTTGGGTGGATCCTCCAACCTTTGATAAGGAAGAAAAGGAAGTTAATACCATCTCTGTCTATAATGTGGAAGACCAAGATTAGAGACAACCACTCCTTGACTTTCTTAAGCACGGAAAGTTGCCTGATGATCCTCGACAAAAGGTAGATGTTAGGAGACGAGCACCTCGGTTCATATATTTCAAGAATACTCTTTATCGGCGATCATTCGAAGGAGTGTTCTTATGGTGTCATGGAGAAGAAAAAGCTACCAAAGCAATAGAAGAAGCGCATTCTGGAGAATGTGGAGCTCATCAGTCTGGACCCAAACTGCATTTTCAATTGAAGAGAATGAGTTATTACTGGCCAACGATGGTGAAGGATTGCTTGGAGTATGACAAGAGATGCCAAGCTTGTTAATTTCATGCCAACTTCATCTATCAATTGCCCGAGCCACTTCATCCAACTGTTACATCTTAGCCCATTTGAAGCATGGGGGCTAGACGTTCTAGGCCCTATCACACCTAACGTCAGGGGGCCATTTAAATATCGTGGCAGCAACTGACTATTTTTTCAAAATGGGCAGAAGTCGCACCTTTTCGGGAAGTAAAGAAAGAAACTGTTATTACCTTCATCAATAATAATATCATATTTCGTTATGGTGTGCCTCGCTATATCATCACTGATAATGGCCGAAACTTTTCTAATAAAGCCATGGATAAATTCTGTGAGCAATTTGCTTTAAGCGGTATAACCACTCCATGTATTATGCAGGCTGCAAACGGATTGACAGAAGCATTCAATTAGACGCTTTGTAACCGCCTGAAAAAGGTGGTTGATAAAGCCAGAAAAGATTGGCACGAACGAGTCGGAGAGGCACTATGGACGTATCGAACAACATATAGAACCGCGACCCAAATGACGCCGTACTCATTAGTTTATGGTGTTGAGGCGGTTCTCCCACTTGAACGACAAACACTGTCGTTGCGAATAGCCATACAGGAGCGACTTTCTCAAGAGGATAATGTGCGATCACGTTTATAGGAACTAGAAGCTTTGGATGAGAAATGTCTTGAAGCCCAACAGCGGATTGAATGCTATCAGGCAAGGATGTCAAAATCGTTTAACAAGAAAGTACGACACCGCTCCTTCTAAGTCGGTGACCTCATCTTGGCAGTACGAAGACCTATAATTGCCACGCACAAGATCGGGAGTAAATTCACATCAAAGTGGGGCGGTCCACACGTAGTCCAAGAGGCTTACACTGGGGGCGCCTACAAGATAGTTGATCAAGATGGAGTGCGCGTCGGACCAATCAATGGGAAATTCTGAAGCGATACTACACCTGAAGAATAATGCTCCATGTCGCATGAGCCTAAACTGTACGACATAAAAAAAAGAAATAAAAAAAGAAAGTAAAAATATATCTATAATATAAAAAAAAATCTTCATGTAATACTCCTGGCCCGCACGAGTATAAACTGTGAACGACTAAATAAAATGTAATACTCCTGGCCCACACGAGTATAAACTGTGACCAACATAATCTTCATATAATATTCCTTTCCACACGAGTATAAAATGTTACCAAAACAATCTTCATATAATACGCCTTATCCACACGAGTATAAGCTGTGAACAATTCTATCTCCATATAATACTCCTTTCCACACGAGTATAAACTGTGAACGACTCAATCTTCATGTAGTCGAATGAGATATATGTACATCGCTTCAATACTTTAATTCTCGTCTCTCTGGAATATATAAGCAAGCGAGACATGAATTAAAGTGGGGGCATTTGTAGACATTAAAATTTTGCCAAGCCCAAGTCAGAGGATATGCTAAATATTTTTTTTCAAGCCCAATTCCTAGCCCATCTCATAGCCCGATCCACTTGGAGGTTACCAATTATGGGGAAACCAACTGCCTATTAAAGATTGACCTTGGAGCCCTATAAATAGAGACATCCACAAGCCATTTAGACACACCTCTCACACACAAAATTTTCTCTTCTCTCTTATTCTAATAAGCCCCCATTGGGTGGTGCGGCGTGGCGAAGGCCCCTTTACGGGTGGTGCAGTGCAGCGAAGGCCCCTCTGCGGGTGGTGCGGTGAAGGCCCCTCGGCGGGTGGAGCGACAGCGAAGGCCTCTCGGCGGGTGGTGCGACGGTGAAGGCCCATCTAGCGGGTTCTCCGAAGGCCCCTCTGCAAATGGTGCGGCGAAGGCCCCTCTGCGAGTGGTGCGGCGAAAGCCCCTCGACAGGTGGTGCGGTGGCGAAGGCCCCTCTAGCGGGATCTTCGAAGGCCCCTCTTGCGGGTATATCTCCGATGGTCCCTCTTGCGGGTATATCTCCGAAGGCCCCTCTTGCGAGTTTATCTCCGAAGGCCCCTTTACGGGTGGTACGGTGGCGAAGGCCTCTCTAGTTGGTTTATCTCCGAAGGCTCCCCTGGTGGGTTTATCTCCGAAAGTACGGGCATATTTCGGAAGTCCTCATAGCGAGTTTATCTCCGAAGGCCCCTCTACAAGTATATCTCCGAAGGCATTATAACGGGTTTATTTCCGAAGGCCCCCCTCTCGTGGGTTTATCTCTGAAGGCCCCATAGCAGAACGACGAGATTCTCGCGGTGGTATATTATCCTTGGAGTTACATTTTCCCAGCGGTCATATTCTACACACAACAATATTCTTCCCAAGTGATATTCTTGGATATTTTATTCTTCGACGACGGCTATATCCCTCTGTCGACAACATCAAACAAAACTATATACATAGGTGGAAAAAAGACTCTTGGAGCTCTTGAAGATTCTCGCCGCCTCCCGCTCGCCGAAGCTCTGCCGACGTCCATCACTTGGTGTTCTTCTGCAACACATCTTGAGGTTCTGCCGGATCATACCCATAGGCTCCGACGACTTCATCAAGCTACCGAAGTGCTGCCGGATCACGCCCATAGGCCCCGACGACTTCATCTATATTTCATCCCGAAGCTTTGCTTAATTCTGTCAGAGCTCAAGATCATCATCTACATCCGTTATTCTTCGAAGATCGAATCAGAGGAATCACGTGCAACATTCGTGACTAGAGACAGAACCCACTACAATTTTCATACGACAATTTGTACGCTGATATTTCCCCACGAGATTTTAGTGTTCACAGTCATTTGATCTCCCCCAAATTTCAAGTCAATGCTGGTCCCCGGCAAGATCCAACACATAATCTGTACTGGGAACTTGTTCATCAAGGTGATAATCCCTCATTTCTCATTGTCTGTTTGTTTGGGTCTAGTTGATTGGTCCTCTCTTGGTAGTGAATGGAAGTTGGCAGGAGTTCATTTGTGTTTTGCCCTGTTTTTTGATGGTTGGGTGTTGTGGAAGGGTGATGTTTCGACATTTAGGGGAAGTTGTTGCGCCTTTTATTTGTCGAGCAATGTTGCTATCGATTGTGGGATCAATTTTGGGTACTTTACCTGAGGTGCATAGTGATTGACGACTAAATGCCAGCATAATTCTATGAATGTTATGTGCTGGGAGAGAGACTGCATTATCTCACACTGGGATGATCTTGTGGGCAATCGATTGCTTCATCATTGACTAATGAAATCTCGATGAGCGTTTTCAATCTGTTGCCTGTTCACTAACTACTCTTCTGTAGTGCAAGAAATATTCTACATGTATGTATGGCCTCTGTTCTAATGCTTTTGATGTTTCCAGCCATATGGTATACGACTTTACGCGGAAACTTATGTTTCAACTCGCAAGTGTTTGGTTACCAATTTTGCCATTATATGTTTCAGGTGTTAGTGTGTGCACATATGTGCCAAAACACTTTGTAATATACGTGAAAAGTTGTTAATAAAGGCAAGTATTTACTGTTTATTAATTACTTTTCTGCTCGTAATTAATATATGGTAATGTCCCATAGATTTATACTATTATGTCAATATAAAATTGTCCTTGATCGGATAGATGTTTAGAGGGGACATAAACATCTAGATCAACGCCGAGTATAACTTAGGTCGAGTTAGACCAAAGGATAGATGTCCAAGTTATACTTGGGGGTGCCTAAGTTTAGGGTACACTGGACACGACCCGTTGTACGCGCGCCCTCCGGCCTAGCACGCGCGCGGCGATTCGGGTGACCCGAGGATCCGGGTCCGCTCCCCCGAGGCCCAATCCGGTCAGCGTCACGACTCGAACACCGGATGCTGCGGAAGGGAATCGGGTTGGGCCTTCCCTTAATTCCCGAACGGGTCTGCGGGACATTTCGCCAACCGTCTCCAGTTCCCTGATGGTGACGGGCGAAAGGCTACGTAAGGCCTCGCTCGTGAATTTTGAGGAAGGCTCGGGGAGCGACTCGTGTCACCGTCACTCATCCAAAATGGCTCCGAAAGGATCTTGTTGTTTAACCTAGGTTCGGAGTCGCCACCGACTTAATTAATTTATATAGTCTGGATTAAGTCGGAAAAAAAATCAGAGTAGGGTTCGGGGATTTCTATTTACTAACTCTTACATTCTAAGCATGCGAAAAATGTGGCGATTTGTCCAAAAAGATTTTGCTTTTGATTAATGGGTATTAGACCCGATCCGGGGATCGGGCCGGACTCGTATCGACATTTTACGGGCGTTGGACCCGAATTTAGGTTTGTTTGATTAAAAATTGACACACGACGCAAAAAATCCTAAAGCCTAAGTCATACACGCGGTCACAAGTAAGTATTCAGATAAAAGGGACGGGGAAAGGCGGTGACTGCGGGCCTATGCACTTGGGCCCGCAGCCCATTACAGGTGGGTTTAAAAAATGATTTGGGGAGGCCCGTACCTCCCATTTATACCTTTAGTGACGGTTGGGGCCGCTTTTAATTTTCGGACTGACAGTTTTTTAGGCCGCGATAGATCCACGCGGTTTGATATACGTGTCTTCGAGAAATCTTCGTCTTCGAGATTGTTGAAACCTTGAGAGAGTCCTCGTCATCATATATGTAATGTACATTCAAGGAAAATGTAAACATGGTTAGTTAACTTTCATTTCCAAAAATCAAAGCAATGATTCGGAATCGGAGAAATGAACATAAGTCCCAATGAAATCAAAATAATAAAGATCCCACCGCACATTGAGTGAACAGGCCGATGATGAGCATGTCTATCAAAAATTAGCAAAATCCAACGAATTATGCAAGCACAAAGTCGGATGTAGCTGTTCACACTATAGAAAATCTTGGGCTTATTTCTGACAAAAGCCTATAATAGGCACGAAGCCCATGTGTTAACACAATAGAATATCTTGGGCCTATTTCTGACTGAACCCATAATAACACGAAACCCATACACACCAGGCCTGCGTCTGTAGTTTACACAGACTATGTAGCGAGGGAAGTCTACAAGGGCAGAGTAATAACCTTGTGATCAGGGAAGTCTACGAGCCTGTGCCTGCAAAGGACACATGTCAAAGGGAGCGATTCTATAGCCCAGAAATAAATGGAACTTGCAACCCACACATATGCTAGCACACGTCTTAGAAGATAATCAATTGAACCCGAAATCAGGGAGTCTACGACCCACATTTACACGAGTGGAAGTCAGTTGATCTCCGAAATTCTTGGGGGTAGTTGAGTCTGGAAGATCTCCAGAAGGTCGTAACAGATCAAGTATAAAAGGGGAAGATCTCCCTCAGAGAAAATCACGATCAAATCAGCCAACAAAAGCTTATTTTGCTTGTCACCCCTTAGTTTAGTTGTTAGGATTCCCCGACCTGGGCGAAACCCCTAAGGTTTCATTGGTCTTCACCTCCTCCATCAGAGTGAGTAACCGTAGCTCTGGTAATAACTCTCCGCCTTCGACTCCAATGCCAGGACGAGCAACCGTAGTCCTGGTACACTTCTCCGCCTTCGACTCTAACGCCAGGACGAGCAACCGTAGTCCCGGTACACTTTTCCGCCTTCAACACCGCCACCAGGGTGAGCCACCGTAGTCTTGGTATCCACGTCCGTCTCTACATTCGACCACAGCCCGTCCACCAAGCCCAGCAGCTAAGTCTTGCCACCCGAGAAGTGCAAGTCTACAACGCTCTGCCACCAGGTCCACGACTATGCTGACCAGATTCTCGAGTCCAGAGTGCGCAGCGTCAAGTCCACGACCTCTTTCCCCATTCAAGTCTACGTCCCCGCTCCAAGTCTACGGAGCACAGTAGCCAGTCTACGCCCTCACCACCATCCTTATTTTTATTTTTATGGCTGTAAGCTTTCTTTACTTTGTGTAAAAACGTTTGCATTCAATCATATTTCTTCAATTACTTACTAGCGACCACATTTACAATCCCTGTGAGTCTTATTACCAAATATTTCCGACGTGATCCGTTTCCTGTGCGAACACGTTTTTGGCGACCACAGTGGGAGTCGTGAAACTTAAAGTTTTCAGATGGCAAAAAGTACCAGGAGCGGAGGTAATCGCGATCCTCCACCTCCTCCATTAGATGGAGATGATACACATCCACCATCAAACTTAAATGTCGAGAATCAGGCTCTAAGAAGCCAAGAGACTGCGAACCAGCCCGATTCCGGGGCTCATACTCCTTCTGAGTTTATATCCAGACTTGAATTCCATAAAGAATTCAATGATATGAGGAGCCTAATGGACCATATCACTGGATTACAAGACAATATGGCTAAGATTTTGGAGCAGCTCAGTGCTTTGATAGGCCAAGCGCCGCATGGCCAAGCACCCCAGTAGACAGGGAGAACTCTTTCATGGGAGACGCCCGGCACGTAGAGAGATGTAATATGTCATTCCTGGGGGATGAGCCTTGGGGTGGTGCTAACCCGCGCGCTACGGAAGTCGGTGATAATGACCGAATGTCCCCGTCAAGGCCGACTACCTCTCGGTCTCCCACCTGGAGAGCAAATGCGGTGTACGCAGTGAATCCTGCAGACGATGAGATAGAGGCTCAGGGCGAGACGAACAGGTATGCAAATGCCATACCCCTTCGTTGACATGGTAAAGCTCTAGTAGAAGAAATTCCTCTAGGAGAACCTCCCATTATGGGAAATTTACCATGGGCAGAGAGCTTCTACACTAACGTCTCGGTAAACACACAGCCACCTCGAGCTACACCAAGGGTGCCGTATCCCCCAGAAAAATCGGGACAGGAATATGTTCGAGAACAGTTCGACCTTGTTCCACCACCACCACCGAATCTGAGGGAGACGATCGCTCAGGTTTTAGAGCAGATGGTACCAGAGGCAGTTAGGCAAGACGACCCTGGTCTATACAGGAGTCCGTACCCTGCCTATATCGATAGGGAATATCCCCTGTCTAGGGGGTACAGAGTACCCGACTTTACCCGATTTTCGGGGGAAGATGAGATGACGCCCGTGGAGCATATAGCCTGGTTCACTCATTAGGCAGGGGAAGCTGCAGCCAATGATTTTTGGAAGCTAAAGCTACTCCCGAACTCTCTTACAGGAGATGACTTCAGATGGTATGCAAGTCTACTTCCTGGGTCAGTAACATCATGGGCAGTGATGCAATCTTCTTTTATGAAGGCATTCGCGCGCTTAGATACGCCTATGTCGATCTTCGAGGTGATGCGGCTTAAGCAAACCGCCGGGGAACACCCAAGACAGTTCATCATGCGCCTGCGCAAGGCGCTACTGCACTGTAGGCCTGCAATTCCGGAAAGGGATCAGTTGATGATCGCGTTAAATGCGTTGTTTATGCCCTTCAAGAAAAAGTTGCAGGGAGAAAGGTTTAATGACCTGTATGACTTGTCTAGAAGGGCGACTGAGCATCATCAGTTACTGATGGAAGAAGCGCGGTATAAGCACGTTTATCAGTTGGAAACAGACATGACTGAAATCGTGAAAGGCGAGGCGATGGTTTGTGAGCCTCTGGCGAGGAAAAACTCAAAAGCAAAAGCATCCCAAAAGTCTGGCAAAGAAAGAAAGTATTCTTTTGACGTAGACAAGGAAATGCAATCTTTGATTGGCTCATCCAACGGAAGTGCATCAAACTTAAACCAGGCCATAGAGCCCCCCAAACGGTAAGGGAAAAGACTAGAAACTACTGCAAATGGCATGGGTCGTTTACACACACGACCAGAGATTGTCTGTCATTCAGAAATATAATCCATGACCTTATAGAGTCCAAGGAATTATGTCTCCCTAAAGTAGACGAAGTCATTACGGTCGACGACAGGCCTTTTGACGATGAAATAGCCATTCATATGTTCGATGTTGCTGATATAGACATCAATTTCATCGAAACTAATATGGACCTTTCCCTGCAGGACATGAAGATCCCCGGGGAGACTTTGGTGGCAAATGCCCTCTTTCGTCGACTGGCTGATAAGGGTGTAATCACCTGTCCAATCAAGGAGGTTGCGCCCAGCCTTTGTTGCTGGCATATGGATGACACGCACACCACTGATAGATGCAACACGTTAAGGAAGTACCTGCAGAACAATCAGGGAGATACCTGGTATGCTTTGACCCAACTTGAGGAGGTAGCAATGGGAGTAGTGCCCCCAAGCTCGCGAAGCGCCTCCAATAATTCACAAAGGGGGTTTAAAAGCCCCCCAAGCGCAGAGCGTAGGCCAGCAACCCGGGGAGGAAGAGGTGGCCCTCATGGTCGAGGTCGAGCACCTGAGCAACAGCTCCGTGCGCCTGAACGTCCCAGACGACACCTGGAGTTTAACGATTCTTCTTCCCAACAAGGCGCTAACTCAGGGCAAGAGAGACTTGGCCATTCTGACGAATCTCGTCCCGGGAGCGCATAAGCAGACAACCACAGCAGAGCCCAACGGTCCGAAAGACCGCAGGAGAAGGCGAACAAGCCGAGACGTGGGATGCCTAAGGTAGATATCCAGGCGCTCCGGACAGGCCCACAAATAGCTCAGTTTTTGGACGAGAAGATGCTCTGTCAGAAATGCAAACTCATAGCTCAAAACAGGATCCTGATCACTCAGCTCTGCACTTCCTGTTACGTCAGCTATTTCCTCAAGTTTGTAAACTTGTCCTCAAATGGGGAAATCGTGGTCAAACCCGCGCACTCTACAGCTACAGGTACTTGCGAAACTAACAACACTTGTTCGGAAATTCAGCAGGTACCCACGCGAATGATAGTGGGATACAACCCACTTGTTGGCGACTTTGTTAAGGTACGTCAAATTATCCTTGGTTCTAAGAGATCAAGGGTGATTAATGCAGTTAACCCTTCAAAATATTGGCAGAAGGCAGTGGGCAAGACTACTTTGCCACCACGGGCACGCAAGAGAAGGGACAGACGTCTAAGTCACGTCGCCAAGAGGCCCAGGCCTACCCTCTCAGGAGCTGTTCCATCGGCTAGAACGCCGAAGCAGAACACTTTGAGTCTACAGACCATTCATTGCTCGAGCTTTGACTATAACCCACTCCGGAGGAAGATCCCAAGTGATGTCAACGGGGAGATGAGACCAGCCGTGAGCTGCAACGCTCTTACCCCGCCTGTGGACTTCGCTTGTAAGCATGACATGGGGACCCTAAGAGGTAAAGTGCCTCTTCCTTGTTCTCCAGTTTACCCAGCGGCCTTTCCATTAAATTAGTTGGAAAAGCCGTCTGACAGCATGAAACAACACATGTATTCATTATACATAACTGCTACCTTTGATGGTACAGTGTGAGTCGAGTCCTTGTAGACAACGGAACTACTATAAATGTGCTCCCTTTGTCCAGGTTTAAAATGCTTGGGTACAAGCCTCATGACTTGGTTAAAACCAACATTGCAGTAAGTGGTTTTAATGGTAGGAAATCCGAGTGCCTACGAGTTTTCTCTCTACACCTCGAGGTAGGTCGCCAGGAAAGAGAAACTGCCTTCTTTGTAATAGACATAATTCGCGACTGGCTCCACAAAACTGCAGCTATTCCTTCCACGTTGCATAGAGAGCTGATGCTTTGGGTTGTCTTTGAAATTGAAATTATCAAGGTCGATGAATATTCCTGTTGTAACAAAGGTATCTTGCATATAGAGACAAGCAAGACTGTCAAGGACCTTACACTGGAACAGCGCTATAAGCTTGGTGACCCTACTGTTGGACCCCTTGGTCAACCATCTGGAAAGTTCGACTATATCGTAGACTATGGGATATCGCACCCCAAATCGGACACAGGGTCGATTGTTCCAACTGGATGGGGTTCTCCAAGAAGTCAACTCGGGGGAAAACCTTGTAGCGACTGGTGAAGCAAAAGAAGAAGGAGTAGAGAAAGACCAACATAATGGTGCCGCGGACTTGGAGCCCGATAGACTCCTAAAGGAAGGTACCTATGGACCAGAATGAAGCAATGACCGAAGCAGTGGCCGACATCCTTCGACGGCTTCAAGTCTACCAGAGAAATCGTTGCTGTAGACAACATATCTCTTGGACTTCAATAAACTCAGAAGCGCATAGAACGCCTAGTGCTTGTAATAAGCCCGTGTCTACCGACTTAGGTGGATCAGAGAAACGCGAGTCTTTGATGGCCCCATGCGACCCATTGGTCAGCATTAACTTAGGAAGAGAGTCCTCTCCCAGAGTTCTTTTCATTAGTTATTATGTGAATAATGAACTTTTTAATGCGATTAAGGGAGTACTTGAGGAATTCAAAGATGGTTTCGCCTGGGATTACACTGAGATGCCAGGGTTGGACCGTAGACTAGTAGAACACACCCTTCCTATCAAGAAGGATTTAAACCAGTGCAACAAGCACCAAAGCGCATGACTAAAGAAGTCACACAGTTAGTCTTTGAAGAAGTCAAAAAACTTTTTCGCGCAGGTTATATAAGGACTTCGCGCTATACAGATTAGATCTCTAGCATCGTGCCCGTCCTTAAAAAGAACGGTAAAATCAGAGTCTGCATAGACTTTAGGGATCTGAATCGCGCCACTCCAAAGGATGAATATCCTATGCCCATCGCAAACGATCTTGTAGACAAGACAGCAAGGCATCAATTATGTCGTTTATGGATGGATTTTCTGGTTACAACCAAATCTTCATTGCGGAAGAAGACATACACAAAACAGCATTCAAATGCCCCTTAGGAATATTCGAGTGGGTGGTAATTCCATTCAGGTTTAAGAATGCTGGAGCTACTTATCAGCGAGCAATGAACACTATATTTGATGCTTCTCCTGGCAAGACAGTAGAAGTCTACATTGATGATATAGTGGTTAAGTCGACAAAAGAAGAACTTCATGTAGATCATCTCAGAAATGCCTTTATGAAGATGAGAAAGCATCAACTTAGACTAAATCCGCTTAAATGCGCTTTTGGCGTCAAAGCTGGGCAATTTTTAGGTTTCTTAGTGGATCAACGCGGTATTGAGGTTGATCAGGACAAAGTGAAAGCCATCCAGAATTTGGCGGCACCGAGAAACGAAAATGAATTACAGGCTTTCCTTGAAAGAGTGAATTACCTGCGTAGGTTCATTGGAAATATCGCAGGAAAAACCGAAGCATTCGGCAACTTATTGAGGGGACAAAATGGCTTCAGGTGGACTGAAAAATACAAAGAAGCGTTCAATGCTTTAAAGAAGTATTTAGCGCATCCACCTGTCTTAATACCTCTCAACCAGGGAAACCTTTCATTCTCTATGTATTGGCCACCGAAAAAACCATTGGACCTATGCTAGCTCAAGTGGACGAAAACGGACGCGAAAGGGCCGTTTACTATTTATCAAGACAGCTGACCCCAGTCGAGATTAGATACGCCCCAAAAGAAAAGTTGTGTCTATCGGTATTCTACGCCGTCCTGAAGCTGAGACATTACATCGGGAGCAGTGAAGTCTACGTGGTGTCTAAGTCACCCATTATTAAGTATTTCTTTGAGAGTCCATTATTAAGCTGACGAATTAGCAAATAGAGCCTAATCTTGTCCCCAATGACCTGAGATACAAGTCTCAGCAGTCGATTAAAGGACAAGCACTAGCTGATTTTCTAGTCGACCATGACCCAGCCTTGTCTATAGAACAAGAAGAAGCAACCGAAGAGGTTTGGTAGGCTTGGTTTGACGGCTCTCCACTAAGAATGGAGCCGGGATAGGAATTCATATAATTTCCCCTATGGGTAAAAACAACAGGCTAGCTTTTCGCCTCCAAGTAATACCTACCAACAATGCGACGGAATGCGAAGCATTAATAACGGTGTTAAAGGAACTCTTAGTGCTAAAGGCGAAACACGCCCACATCAAGGGAGATTCGCAGCTGGTTATTAACCAGGTCGACAAAGAATGCACCTGTCAAGACAGATTATTGCCCTATCTCTAGATGGCCCAGCGACTCATTACAGGTTTTGAATTTGTCACATTCCAATTCGTAGGGCATGAGGAGAATGTGGTGGCTAATAGCCTTGCTCAGTTAACGTTAGGGTATAAAAACAGGTTGGAACAGGGAAATATACCTGAAATAGGCTCGCATCTACAGCCGGAAGCCAAGATCACGGCGGTAGACATTATGAAGCAAGAGAAAGACTGGAGGAAACCAATAGCTGATTTTTTGGCGAATCCCGGTCGAAAAGCTAAGCAGCGAGTTAAGGTTCAGGCTCTATCATATCTCCTTTTGGACGGCGTACTCTATAGAAAAGATACAAGCGGAGTCCTCCTAAGATGTGTAGACTTGGATGAAGCTACTCCAATAATGTTGGAAACCCATGAAGGGCTCTACGGATCGCACCAAGCAGGGATAAAAATGTGTTGGATTATTCGTAAGCATGGTTTTTATTGGCCATCGATGATGAAAAATTGCATTGAAATGGCCAAAGGATGTCAGGAATGCCAACGACATGGCCCTATAACTCGCGCCCCAACAGTCGAACTTACTCCTATAATTAAACCTGGCCTTTTAGGACCTGGGCATTGGATGTAATAGGAGAGATTCACCCTCATTCTAGTCGGGGAGATGCATATATTTTGGTAGTAACATATTACTTCATCAAATGGGTAGAGGCACAAGAAAGTTGATCATAGTGAGGTCATCAATTTCTTACGAACTAATATCATCTATCGTTTCGGCATTCCTTAGAACATTGTCGCAGACAATGAAACGGCTTTTAATAATTTAAGAGGAAGGGAATTTGCCGAGGAATTTGGTTTTTCAGTCCCGAATTCCACTCTGTATTACCCGCAGGCGAATGGACAGGCTGAAGCTTCTAATAAACTAATCAAGAACAACATCCAGAAGATGGTCGGGCTTAATCCGAAGAAGTGGCATGAAGTATTAGACGATACGCTTTGGGCTCTAAGAGTCACTAAGCGCGAAAAGTACCGGAGAAACTCCGTTCGCATTAGTCTACGGCCACGACGCGATATTACCTATCGAAATGAGGTACAAATCACTCCGCGTAAGCTAGCCTTGCCTACAAGACGAAGCCATGCATATAGCCTTGGAAGAATTAGAGAGGAAAATGCTCGAGGTTATAGAGAAGATAGAGGTGCACAAGCAAAGGATAGCCCGCCATTACAATAAGAAAGTTGTTCACAAACACTTTCAAGTTGGCGACTTAGTCTGGAAGATGATCTTACCACTAAGGACCAAAGACTAGATCCTTGGAAAGTGGTCTCCTAGCTGGGAAGGTCCTTACCAAGTCAGCGAGACTTTCTCAGCAAATAGCTATAGGTTGTCGACACTCGATGGAGTCAAGCTACCTTTAAAGATCAATGGCAAGTATTTAAAGCATTATAGGAATCGCACAGTAAGATTCTGAACAAACGCTTCTCATTCATATGGGAACAAATAGCAAAGAATTGATCAAATGAAAACTTTATAGCTATAGACTGAAAAGTTTCCACAAAAGGATGTTAAACCTAAATGAGTCTAAAGCTAAAAAAGAAAAGTTCGAGGGTATCGTTCCTTGATATCCCTAAAGAAAGAACTAATGAAACCACTCTCATCGTGCTTGGTCCGGGCACCCCGCGCGCTGCGTCTATGAACAAGAGAGTTAAGACCTTGGCCTGGGCTTCTTGACGGTGACTGCATTCCTCTGACGAAACCAAGACTTCAGTTCGTCCCGGTCCTGCTGTTCGGAGGCATGAGCAGATCTTTCTGTAAGCAGAGAGTCTACCGAAGAAGCCCGATCTTTGAGATCCTTCTCCTTGGACATAAAGTCCGTAATCTTAACCTGGACCTGTGCTAGCTCGCAAGCCAAATCCTCCTTCTGCCCCTTGAGAAGTTGCAGGTCAGTTTCTTCCTCTGCACGCTTCTTCAAAGCATCGGCAATCCTGGACTGGGCGCGGTCGACTGTTGCGATATCTTGCATGTATGTCGACCAATCAGACCAGAAACGCTCCCTAAACTCCTCACACGCCGCCTGCATCTCAATGGTGGCGACTGGGGAATCCTCGATTTCCTTAACGCAATCCTGAAGAACCTTAAACCGGTATTCAGAAAGAGCCTCAAAGCGAAGGATCTCCCCGACGCGATCTACATGCTGCATCAAGCGATCGTAATCACTCAGGCTGTCTGGAGCACCTTCTCTAGGCATCCCTCTTGGCAGCTGACTTAGAGGATGGCTGATCAGCAACAGGCTTGTAGCAGTGAAGGCTGGGCCACGCTTGCTGCTCAGTAGCTGGGGCAGATGGGACTATGGGGGCAGAAGCAGGAATTGACTACAATTAAAGGTAGACCAGTCAGCACAAAGATTAAACAAACAAAGTCTGCAAAAAACCTGCTTCTATTACCTCAGAAAGAGGAGGTAAACAAGCTTCCTCAAAAGCCTCTTCCTCGGGGTCGAATTCCTCGGATAAGGTTGGACTCTGATCGAGAGAAGGATAATTAGGCTATAAAAGACAGAAAGAAGTATAGACACAAGGTCATACCGTTCTTCTGGAAGACTCAATCGCTTGAGTACTCACAGGGGACGGACGTGGGGCCTTGGTTGATTTGCTGAAAACGGCACTACATAGTTAGCGCAGGCAGAAACTTAGTATTCAGTGATAAGAGCGCAGCCTACCTCGTAGTAGAAGGTTCTGGAGCCCTAGCAGAAATGGGAATCGGGTCTTGGACAACAGGTCGGCGGCGTTTGAAGGAAGCCGAAATCGGCACTTCCTCAGAGTCAGAAAACTCAGAAACAGGAGCCTTACGCTTACTAGCTGCTCCCTCCTCAACTTGTTTGCCCTTAGAGGCAAGAGTTATCGACTCTGACGTGTTCGACGCCTGACAGGGGGAGGGGAGTCGTTCTCCTGTGAAGAATCCCCAGAATCTACATCCAAAACTGTAACTCACTGTTAGCAAAGAACTCTGAGTTCGAATCAAGGAAGAGTGTAAGTGTTTACCAAGAGACGGCCTTCGCACTGCTTTCATCATCATGTCAGGGGTAAGGTAGAGGTCAGGTTCTTCTGAGGTCTGGAAGAAAGGCATTTGCTTTAGCAAGATGTCAAAAGTGATTGCCCACTGAACAGAGAAAGTCTCTATAGTAAACACCGGGGTAGACTCAAAGGGAAACTCCATGTGTAGAAGCTCCGCCTTCTTGGCCAAAGAGGACTCACGGATCTCCTTGGGATAAGATATGGTAACCCTCGAGTGGAGATTAAGGTTAGACGTGTCAGAGAAAGGCACCGAAGAGCTCTGCACGAAGCCCAACTGTCGAGCACAGAGCTGGGGATTGTAGACCCCGAAAGTAAAGCCTCCTTCCATCATGCAGACCAGATCTCTACAGGTCAATACCGAGTCCCAGTATAGACTTGGGGCGAGTTTCTGGTAGCGCTTTAGAATTTTGTGGCCGGCAGGAAAGGGCGTCCAATTGCGACGCTCGCCACGACCGTTGTCTATGATGTGGCGCATGTGTCCCGTCACAGAAGCGTGCAACCACAGGTCCTTGGCGTGACAACATCCTTCCAGTATGTGTTTCCCGTAGCATGCAATTGGAGTCACGCCAGAAGGCATCCGATACGCTGTAAGCCCAGGCACCCACACGCAAGACCACAAATGGACAAGCCACAAAGGGCCACCAACTGGAAACTTCGGAAAGGGACTGCTACATGTTGTCGCCTTGTGCAAACCTTGGTAAACCAATCCCAATAGGAATGGGGCCCAGGCGATCTGTTTGGACGGTGCTGAACTCAAGAAATTGGCCACCCCGTAGACCAACTTCGGCACGCGCTTGCCAGCAAAGCAGAAAACATACTTACTCAACCAGACACTAAAAAGCTCTACCTCCTCGACTCTTCCCCAGTTGCTGGAAGACATGTCCAAGTGCTTCTTGACTGTGCTCAGAAATTGAAGCATCTCGGGAGGCTGATAGTCTTCATCAGAGACATGAAGACGAACGGGAACACCAGCCACATAACTTCCCGTCAAGAAGTAAATGTCTTCCAGGGTCACAGTCATGGGACCCTCAGGAAAGTAGAAGCAGTTAACCGAGTTGCTCCAGAAAGGGAGAAGACTCGCACATACCCGAGGGTCGCAGCGCTTCCCGGCTAGCGACAGTTGAAAAAAAGGCCACAGGCCGTAGATCTTCAGCCTATGCTCCAGTTTCGCGAGCCAAGTTCAAACCACTTGTGCACTGCTGGTTTCTCTACAGACGGAAAACAAAGGAAGCCACTTTTCCTCTCCCAGTTTAAAGGGTCTGTGAAATCCTCATGATAGATAGGAATGGGATACTCTGTAATCAGGTACTCATGGGAAACTGTTTCGGGGAAAAGAGAAGGGTCAAGAACAAGACCCAGCATCAGCCCACTGTCGCCCAATGGGACCACGTCAAAGGAACCGGTGCGGTTGGCATGCCATTGGAAGGAAGAAAGGTTGGACATTGTCAAGAAACTAGGGTTTCTGAAGACGCGAGAAGGGTTTTTTAGAAAACCTAGAGAGACGAGGACGAAAGGATTTTTCTTCGGCAAGAAGACAAAAGGTTTCTTTAAATGCGGAGACAAAGAGTCTTCTCTCAACGCAGGAGACGAAGGGTTTTCTTTTGATGCAAGCGTTGCTCAGGTGAAGGAAGTTCCCTAAGCAAAAAAGGGGGGCTTATGTTGACACTATAGAAAATCTTGGGCCTATTTCTGACAAAAGCCTATAATAGGCACGAAGCCCATGTGTTAACACAGTAGAATATCTTGGGCCTATTTCTGACTGAACCCATACACACCAGGCCTGCGTCTGTAGTTTACACAGACTATGTAACGAGGGAAGTCTACAAGGGTATAGTAATAACCTTGTGATCAGGGAAGTCTACAAGCCTGCGCCTGCAAAGGACACATGTCAAAGGGAGCGATTCCATAGCCCCGAGATAAATGGGACTTGCAACCCACGCATATGCTAGCACACGTCTTAGAAGACAATCAATTGAACCCGAAATCAGAAAGTCTACGACCCACGTTTACACGAGTGGAAGTCAGTTGAACTCCAAGATTCTTCGGGGTAGTTGAGTCTGGAAGATCTCCAGAAGGTCGTAACAGACCAAGTATAATAGGGGAAGATCTTCCTCAGAGAAAATCACGATCAAAACAGCTAACAGAAGCTTATCTTGCTCGTCACCCATTATTTTAGTTGTTAGGATTCCCCGACCTGGGCAAAACCCCTAAGGTTTCATTGGTCTTCACCTCCACCATCAGAGTGAGCAACCGTAGCTCTGGTATCAACTCTCCGCCTTTGACTCCAACGTCAGGACGAGCAACTGTAGTCCCGGTACACTTCTCCACCGTCGATACCACCACCAGGGTGAGCCGCCGTAGCCTTGGTATCCATGTCCTCCTCTACATTCGACCACAGCCCGTCCTCCAAGCCCAGCAGCTAAGTCCTGCCACCCGAGGAGTGCAAGTCTAAAGCTCTCTGCCACCTGGTCCATGACTACGCTGACCAGATTCTCGAGTCCGGAGTGCCCAGCGTCAAGTCCACGACCTCTTTCCCAGTTCAAGTCTACGTCCCCGCTCTAAGTCTACGGAGCATAGTAGCCAGTCTACGTCCTCACCACCGTCCTTATTTTTATTTTTATAGCTGTAAGCTTTCTTTACTTTGTGTAAAAACATTTGCATTCAATCATATTTCTTCAATTACTTACTGGCGACCACATCTACAATCCCTGTGAGTCTTATTGCTAAATATTTCTGACGTGATCCGTTTCCTGCATGAATAGTAGCCTGCAAATGAAAATGCAGCATACAAAGGCTTGGAAATGAAAGCATAACTTCACTCAGAATCGTCCGATCTAAGTGAAATAAAAATCTATAGATCTGTATCTTGATGAGGAATCAACATATAAAATTTCAAGCGAATCCAACGGTGGGATCTCATTCCACAAGGCAAATAAGGTGATTCGGCCTCTTGTATAAGCAATCCTGGCCAGCAGACTGATAGGAAAAAGAAAATTTCATAACTCTTCACTGATTCGTCGAAAAATTATGAAATTTTGTCACATGATAGATAACTCAATCATGTTTTAGCATGCTAAATTTTAGGAAAAATGGATGTGTAATCCGTTGCCAGCATAACGAAGAACCTGGACATCCGAGCTGGACATATTTTGGCTAAGTGGTATGAGAGACCAATTTTGACCACAGTTGACCATGGATTTAAGTTGCTCAAATTAACAAATGTAAAACATGAAAGTTGTAGTAGATTAAGAAATCTAACTGTAGGTTTAAATTTCAGTCCATTCGGAACTCAAGTGAGTAAATTGTGTCATCTGATATACAGGACATTCAGACTACGGCGAGAGGACAGAAGACAATTGTGGTCTTTGTCTTTCTCGAATTTTTTGACAGACCAGATGAACCCGAAAGCCAAACCTCAGAATCTTGAATGAGTGGGGATACCCTCCGTGCTGACGAACAAATGAAGGTAGTTTCTCCTGTAAGCAGATTTGGAAGAAAAGTTGTAAAATACTAAAATTTGGTTTCAAAGACACCAATTTCATAAGATTCAGATGTAGGATGGACGAAATATGAAATTTTTCATGCAACAATGTAGGCCTGTTGCGAAATGCAGCAACGCCTATGTCCAGTCTACACTCCTTTGGAAATTTGACCAGGATATATGGCTTTGATGGGAAAGTGTATAACACAAAAGATTTAGAGAACTCAAAGGGGAATCTGTTCCAATCAATTTCAGAACAAACGGAGCTCGGATGTTCGAGTTGTGTCCGAAAAAACCAAAACAGCTATCCCACTCGTGCACAGAATCAAGCTGTTTTTTTCGAACAGATAAAACTCGAGCAAGAAGGTGTTAAAAAAAGAAGCTTAAAACACGAAAGTTATAGCAGGATCAAAAAGAGAACGATTCCAAGTGGTTTCAAGTGAATCCGATCTATACAGACGAAAATACGCCTGATGGAATACAACTGCGCGCTTCGCAGACGTACAGAAACAGGGCAGCTGCATTCTCTGGCGTTCGAAGAGAAAAAACACCAGCAAAATGCGTTTTTTTTGGAAAACATTTCAATAGAGAAGTTGTTCTCCATTAAGAAAGGAAGCTAAAGAGTTATAAAACTGCCCAATCCATTCATTGAGCAAAGAATTACGACAAAAGAAATCTCAAGAATACGCAGCAGTAACGAGCACTCATGTCGGCATGCGTGTATCCCAATAATCGAAGGTAAATCGAGCAGTACATTGCACAATAGAATCCCAAAAAGCTATTGACGCAAACCCAGAAGAGATAAGAAGAGGATGGACCTGATTTCGCGTGGTTTCGAGCTCACTAGCTCAGGTTATGACGTCTCAAAGATACTGCAATGTGTGTTCATGCAAACAAAAGTAACAAATGAGGTTAGATTTGTCTAAGGAGCTGTAAAACAAAGAGAAAGCAGATGGAAAAAGGGACTTACCGAGAATGAAGCTCTCTTGGCATGGATTTCAGAGATGTTTATGGGGAAAGGCGCTCGTGATGGGAAACAGCCCACCCCACAACTCCCGAGCACGCATGCTCGCGATGGGAGACTCGCACGCGCGTCGGGAGAGAGTTCTCCGCTGGATGTTCGCGATGGAGTTGGAGTTGACGCTGGCTTGTCGGGAGGCTGAGAAGGGAAATACGGGAGGGAGATACGGCCGAACAGGTTGCTGCTGTAGCCGTGGTGAGAAGCTGGGAATGTAACATCTCCGTAGCTAGTTGTCGGCGAGAGCAGGGGAAGGGAAGCTATTTGACTGATTCTCGCGGGAGCCGAGCAACGGGAGGCGGGTCGCCTTGGGACACCTTCTTTTGGTTCCATCATTTGGGAGTAGTAGGTGGTGCCTTTTGTGCAGCTTTCGGCTGCATGCAAGTCGTTGGTGGAGACCGCTGCCATTGTAAGCGAGGGACAGAGCTACGGGTTGGCACCGGGAGATCCTTTCTTTGCTCTGACGGTGACAAATTTCGGGGAACCAAAATGAAATTTCGGCTGCAGTTGGGTGTCGGTCATCCTTCTTCGTTCTAAAACCTGTACAAGTAGAGGAGAACGTTAATGATAAAAGAGGTCCTCCACGAAGCCTAGAGGCCTCAGGGGGCGATTTTTTCGCGATGCTCTGTTTTTTTAGGGATGGGTAAACACAAGTTGTTCCGCAAGCAGCCACCAGGGCTGGAAAATGGAGCCCGCTAGACTTTCAACAGGGTTGTCGCCGCTTGGAACGTTGAGGAAGCTACTTCGAGACGACTGGAAATTCGGCAAGCTCCGCAGCAGACTGTCGGGGTGGCCATCGTCGCCTTCGCCAAGGTAAGTCGGAGTTGAACTGGTCGTTGATGTTGCTGCCTTCTATTGTTGTCGTCGCCCGTTTCGTTTGGGTTGTCATGAGAGGGGTTTCACCGCGGTGATTTCCTTACCTTGGTCAGGAACCGTTGGAAAGTAGGAATCTTGATGAAAGTAGAAGAGAAGAATGCTTCGGAATGGTGAGTCTCCTTCCTTTTCTATCTAAACGTTCCTCCTTTCTTTATTCCCTTCTCTGAAGTCCTCTTTCATTATTTACTGCAATTTCGTTGGGTTTATACTAGTATTGTTGGAATTCGACTGATCTCGTTGAAATTCAAGTAAGCTTTTTTTTGTAATCAGTTTTTTATCTTTTGTAGGCATTAATGAGGAGATTTGGGAGGCGTCGGGATCGTCCTTGGTGGGAAGACAGACTTTACGGGATTTAGGCAATTCGTGGCCTATTTGAGGTATTACACTTACCACCCCAAGGTTAGGATTCCCGTAGAACAGCTCCTAAGTGCCCTTTAGGGAATTCACGTATTGAAACCTCATCAGGTCGGGTTGGTCCCTCAGGAACTCCATCGCCGACAGGACGTACCCATCTGTCACTCTCTCGATGGCCACTCTTATCCTGCTTGCTCCATACCCCAAGGGCTTTGACACCAGCTCCCCCGAGTAATTTGTCGCCCTCACATCAAGGGTTGCATTGCCGAATTATCCTGGTCGTACTGGGGGTCTCATCCTGCCGCAAGAATCGACACAAACTGCCAAAGTAGTGGGCTGGTGCTGCTCGTGTTTGCGCGCGTTGGTCGCACACCTTCATATGTGCCCCGCAATGGACTCGTATCGACTGTAAGGACGGCAGTCACTAGGACAAAGATCGTTCACTTCGTTCTTCAGCCAGTCCACTTGAGATTTAGTCAGCTTCAGCATAGCCACCTTAGTTTTCCTTTTCCATTCTTCTGCACCATTTGACCGACCGTAATCAACCTCTGGCACGAGGTACTCGTATTTCGGACATGGCGAGAAGTCCCCCAGCAGATCAAGCCCACAGTTCGCCTCGGCCTCAATGAACTCCAGGCCTATTTGAGGTATTACACCCGTTTATAGAGAATACCACATATTAAGCGTCATTGGTCACTTCTCGTGTTGAACGAGTATAACTGATCTCTTGACTTGAGACATTCATTTATTTTATGCGTGTAGTTGTCCATTTTGATGCCGTTAAAAGCAGTCTTTAATCGGATTGTGAGTAATACGGTTACTGGGTGTGCAGCGAAGCGTAGAGAGGATATTGTTGAGTCAATGTAGGATCCATCGCTCTCTTGGATTAGAGAGTTGACATCCTAGCCTCTTGATTGAGATATTAGTGATTTTAAACACACGACCGTGGAGGAATGTTTATCATTCAAGTTAAGATCTATTATATCTCATAAATCAAGTAAAACGATTAATTCAGTGATGACACATAATGCACTGAATTAATCAGGATATCGGTGAGATGAAGAGATTGAATTACACAGAAATCGGTTCATAGCGGTTTTGGTTCATGACCAATATTCTATTACGTTGGGTGACTGAAAACTATTGCTGGACGGTTACCTCAGTCTATGTATGGATGTACACCGCCTTCGTATATAGAACCTAGACGGTCGCACGCAAAAGCACGTGATCATGGACATTGATTATTTAATTCTAATGAATATTAGAATTAAAAGTATAAATTTTAGAATTAAAATTTGTTGGACTACAAATTTATTCTGAAGCAATAAATCATAGTGTTGGATTTAAGTTGTTTAAATATGTCTAAATTGTAAACTATAATAATAATAATTAATTATTATTTATTATAATATTATATTTTATAAATATCAATATAGGGCTACCTAAATTGGGTTAATCCCATTTGGCCCATTAAGTATATCGTAGCTTTGCTACGTTCTATTAGTTGAATTAAATTTCAATTGTCAAGTTGTAAAAAAGTCGGTACCCAATTGCAAAGGTAAAATCATTACCTATGGGCTGTTGTAACGTAGCATTGCTACGTAGTGTTAATTAATTATAAGACGGTACCACGTCCGTTAAGATAAAAATCAATATAAATAGATGTAGTCGGCCGTTTAATTACAAGGGATTTTAATCCGTCCAAGAAAAGAAAAAATCATTCGGCCACATAAGGAAATCTTCGGCCAAGGCTTCCAAAAGAAAATAGCAGAAAGAATTTCGAAGGCTAGCACCGAAGGGAATTCGAGTTTTCGTGTCACATATGCATGGATATTTCTAGAGAAGTTATGGTTGGGACTCTCGAAGACGGTCTTATCCGCAACGTTCGTTGTTTCCGAACAACAAGGTACGAGTTATTAAACCCATTTTACTATTCGATTTATACGTATCGCATAGATCCGGGTTATGTTTCGGATAATATTTTCCAAAACGAGCTTCCGCTGCGCCCGTTGGGAACCACCACCAGGAAGTTCACGATTACTTGAAAACCCCGTGTTGTTAGTATACCGGACTGGCCCATATGCCGAGCCCTGCATAGAAGCCCAGCGGGGTTCCTCTCTAAAACCAATTGCCTATAGAGAGAGTAGCCCGCTAGGCTATATATACTAGGCCGGACTCTTTTCTCTATCCGATGTGGGATTGAGTTTGCTATATAGCAAACCTTTCAACACGCCCCCTCAAACTCAAGCCCCCATACGGGCTTACAAGCCGGCACCATTTTTTGGGTTGAACCGAACCACACACGCGACCCACTACGGGTCCACAAGTCAGCACCCTTTTTTTTGGGTTGAATTGATCACACACACGGGCACCCTTCTTTTTGGGGTGCACCGTACCACACGGTGGGCGACACTGCTATAGGCGCCCATTGGTGGAGAAGTCAAAGTAGACAAGATTGATTTCTAGAAAACCACCGCCACATCAACCGCTCATTGAGTCCAGAGATGTGAGCATAGCGACCTCTGTAGACATGATGATGTGCGCACCTCCAGGGGAATAGCGTAGTCGGCAACAGGCCAGCCGTGAATTGTGGAAATCTGGCAATCCACGTATACCAGACTTAGAATTCTTTAAAATACAACTAAAAAATGTATAAAAGAAAAATCGCGATGGTGTGTTGATTTATTTTTTCAAATTTTTTGGGTGCTTGTTCCTTGCGTTCCTTGGTCCCAAACACGGATGATCAATTGTTTAGCATGATCTGGTTAGGTCAACTTTGGTGAACAAGAAAGCTTTTTGGGTTCAGACAAGTAAATGCAGCGTCCTACTTACATTTCGACTACTACAGGAGTAGTTATAGAAACAACATTGAAAGCCGTATAGCCACGAGTTGAACGTTTCTAAAAGAACCCTTTTCTTTATCACGATATTTCAATTCTCTTTCGAGTGTTCCCAGGGTTTCCAAGTAAATACTGCGCTAAACTTACAGCACGCGGAGGAATGCCGAGATAACATTAGCTTCTGAAGCGATCTTGAGTCGTGCTGCCGCTGAGGTTGCCTCCGATGATGGACTTTAGGGCGGCAGCCAGAGCGGACTGAAAGCTCGGGTCAGATGTGATCGCTTTTGTTGCGGCCGAGATGGTGTCCGGAAGCGAACTCTGGGGAAGGTTCAGTATGGTCTTCTGGAGGTAACATTGGTAGCTGTTTTGATTATCTTGAGTTGCCGCTGACGGATTTGTAATGCCCTTGTTGAAGAGCTGAGCGCCGAGGCTATTTACGAGGCCGTTGCTTCCTCCACAGGACAGCAATGGTAGGGCGCTTGACGAGTCCGTGGAGGAGATGCTGCCGAAATTGAGACTGGTCTGAGGGAATCTTGTTGCTGTCGAGGTGTATTGGGAAGAAAAACGGCCGAAAATTGATGATGCCGAGGATGCGGATGAGGACAGCGGGTTTGAGGTGAGGTCAAGGGTAATAGTCGGGCAAGAAGTCGAGGCGTAGGAAAATGGAGTGTTGGGGGTATAAAATGGCCTCGGTTTTGAAGCATCAGAAGGGCAGAGGCCACTAATGCCGGCTTGGAGATCGGTACCCGTGGTTGATTGTGATGAGCTTGACGTGGAGCCGGAGAGGAGCATGTGAGCGGCCGCAGAGGTGGTGGAGGCCATCGCGGTGGCCGACAAAGGTAGTGGATGATTGTGGTTCCCTTCGTAGGTGGTTATCAGTATAGACATGTCCTCTGCGCACCTTTGAACCTAAATCAGCGACAATATTATTGTAAGACTTAGAATCCCGATGAGAAAGTTTACGATGCCCTCTTGATTGCTCGCAATAACATACCTGTTTCCGAACTGGACAAGACGGCGCAACCGTACATCGATAGTATGCTCGAGGACAAGGGTTTCCTTTGGCAATCTTTTGCCCATACTTCCTCCATTGACAACCATCATTCATCTAAAAACACATATAAAAGGTATCAATTCCACTTCAACGACTTGGCTTTGGAAGTGATCAGAGGAGCTGTCAATTTTCTTACCGTTGGAGTGTCACATCGAGCTCTGACCGAAACCCTCGCTTTCTTCACGGGGTTCTGCTGCGAGACCTCATCGTCCCCATTGCTACTCCTCGTCGTCTTCAAAGCCTTACTGGGCGGCCAGGTTTCCCCAGCATCTTCCTTTGGTTCTCCTCGAAGCTGTTCCCGGGGCTCCGGTTTGGTTGAGATTCTGTGGTGCCTGACTTTGATGCCTCGAACTTGCAATCCAGACCGAGCGCTAAACCTTCCTCGTCATCGTACTTCCTCTCCAAAACGTGATCTTTCTTCTCTCCCTTCTTTGGATCCATTGACGAAGATGCCCTTCCAAGGCTGAGGGAGACAAGATCATCCACTTCCTCGAGCTTCCGTTGTTGTTCGTCACCCTTTTTTATCCATGACCGATGATATGTCCGGCTCGCGCTTCGACGCCTCCATGAATCGCAGCTGGAGAGACCTATAATCCCTCATGATCTGACTCAAGTAGGACTTGAGCCTTTCATTTTCTTCCTTCATTTGAGTCATCTCGGTTCTGGTCGATTCAAGTTGATCAACCTAAACAACCCCATAATTACGCACAGAAACTCCAGCCAAACGACTAAACTATGCTCGACTAATTTTCCTCTTACCTTTCTCTCGGAGCTTGAACTTATTCCCTCCGGAGAAGATGGCTTCGAGTGGCTGCTCCCCTTCGAATCCAACAAACCCTTCACATCCTAATCGCATCGACATCACAAAAAACTCAGCCAAAGCAAAAGAAACCAAATCCGCTCCCGACGAAATTCGGCCCGGAGACTTCAAGAAAATGCGAAAAGCAAGTAAGAAAGAAAAGGAACTCAAATCTCTCCTCACCTCCATCTCATCGACGTCCTCGCTACCATCGGCAGAATCAACCTCAACCCTCTTCTTCTCCCCATCGAGATCCCCATCACTTTTACCACCTCGACAACCGGATCTTCCGATAGCACCTTCCATGATACGTCTGAACGCAGTTAAATCACCGTGCTCGATTATAGCCTAATGAAGAAGTGCCAACGCGTCTCCGGCCCTTCTTATATAGACTCATATCTTGGAGGGTGGTAGGACATGATCAAGAGACGGGGGCTGCTGAAATTTGACTCTGTAATAGAAAAGAAATTCAACTCCAACAGATAACACCCAAACGAAGGAAAAATAATAATAAAGAAAAAGGAAATGTCAATTACAGCCCACATTCTCATCTCCCCCTTAACATGTCTGAATTTGTATAAATTGTTTATGTTTCTATCGCCACCCCCCCAAAAAAAAAAACGAGTTAGAAGAATTCAAATTTCAACGTTTGTGTTTTGTCATAATGGAAAAGAGAAGGGGAGACCTCCGAAAGCCGCAATGTTCGGAACTCAACGCCAATCCTATTTTTTCTCTTTTCCAGACTAAATGGTCTGCCGAAGTTTATTACATTACAAAAAAAGTCATAACCCCATGTGATGTCGTCCCTTCCTCGTCCTCCTCGTCCTCCTCGCCTAATCAACCTAACACCGACACCTTTTCGACGCGCTCAAGCAACCGCGGTGCGACGTCAGGCGATGTCCTATTGTTGGGTCGGATTTTACTAAATCCCCTAATCACACTTAGTAACCTAATCTTGAATATACAGCTTTACTATAGTTTATTTGGTTTGTTTCTCGTATGGAGAATAGTTCGCGGGGGCACCGCAATTGTCACGTGTGGCGACCGAAGCTGTAGGCAGCGAGGAGGTCGTCCCGAAAATGTCCACGCATATTAACGTGAATGTATAAAGCCGAAACCGTAGGGGCTTCGTGGAATTAATCACAGGTTTTTAGCAACGAGATGGTCAAATGATTGGATTAGTTTTCGTCGAACCCCCGCCGTTGACTTGAGAGAACATTGGATTTAAAACCTTAAGAGGTACTCCAAAAACTAATACATATGTGTATATCATGTTCTCGTATCGTTTTACTGAGTTTGTGGACCAACGCGAGGACTCCATCGTCCTCCGGTGGGACTTCATTTTCACGCGCATGTGGTGCGATCCATTCCGGCGTTCGCCCCCGTCATTTGTGGCGTGGTCATAGTAGTAAGATACATCAGTTTTCGATCGAGGATCTGTTATGAATGAACGTCAACTTCTGACCAAAGGAATAAAGATTATTATGCGATATAAGCTAAAGTTAAAAAAAAAAACAGAAGATAATACAGCGTGTGACCAGGCAAAGTCGTCTTCATGCATCTGAAAAGGCATTCGATGGGGTTATTCGTACTCTTTGGCCATTGACGGGAGAAACTAACGCCAATTGCCAAAAACTTTCTGACCTTTAACTTTAAAAACACTTTTAAGTCTTAAAATTAATATTTTAATTTTTTTTATTCCTTATTTAACGTGTATTATTTAACTTATTATTATGAAAAAATCAGAATTTAAATACGTAATGAAATAGTAATTCGACGCGTAACGAACTTTTTTAGCGTATAAAATTTTCCGAATTATTGAGTTGATCCAATAAAAATGAAATTTGAATAATCTACATAATGAAATCATTTTATTATGATAAATCAAATAATTGACCTAACGAACCATAAAAGAATTAAATTTAAAATTTAAAAGTTAAGTCAGAAATAAAAAAAGGGCTAGGGCCACGTACCATATTTTGTCTTTTACTATAATTTCTGAACATTGAAATATTTATTTAGAAAACAATGATCCGAGGAATTATAACATATTCAAAATGTAAGGCTTCTTCCATTATTATACAACTTTATGGCATTATGTTTCCCTCTTCGTGAAGCAATCAATCAAGATGTAATAAGGAGGTGATACGGATACATCTACAAGATGTGAAAATGTAAAAGTACATGCCAAGGAAAATTCAAACAAGCAGACCGATCTGTGTTGACCTGGCATTAATTTATGTTCTCTACCAAAAAAATCTGACCTCATCTATTACTTTAAACATCCTTCGATGCCGGCGGGGGTCGAACGTATTATTTTAATTCTCTAGTAGTAAGCTCAGAATGAACTCCCCATATGGGTTCGTGCATACACAATGTTTAAATATTACTACAACCCTAAGTTAGCGGTGAATTGAGCCATTCATTGACTTCAATGGAAATACAGATGTTGCCGGGAAGCGCGCGGTTCATTACGATTCCCTCTGCCGCTAGCCTTGGGCGTACATCGCCCTTATATTTTTCGCATATCACGGTCTCTGCTTGGAAACAGGAAGGCTCCGAAGGGACAAAAAGGAATTGTATAATGACAACAACGGCCGGTAGATGGGGACTTTATCCACACGATGGACGGACGACGTTTTCTTTGAATCCTAAATCACCGTTTTGTTCTTCAGGGAGAGGGGGGGTGGGGGGATTACTGGGTCAACTTACATTTCCTGTTCTCTTCCTGATAACAGTAGTTACGAAAATAGTAAAAAAGATTATCAACCGAATCAAGAGCGGTGCTGTACGAAGAATTAATTGTTTGTTTAATAAAAATGAAAGCTAAGGGTTTTTCGATTAAATTTTCAAGAACCACCCTTAGTCATGTCCCTGTCATTGCCCGATTAAGAATAACATCCCCGCGGTTGACATTCCTCAAACACCCCGGGGGGGTAAAAGAGGCTATTTAAATAGATCGACCTCATTTTCACACTTGGTTAATACTTATACTTCCTCAAGGAAACAATCTAGGGCAAGAGAGAGTTGAGGGGAAAGGGTTTGATGGATTCAACGGGGAGAGAAAGAACACGAAAGGACGAGGTCGTGGGAAAGGACCAGTCAATTCCATTACATAAGCAACTGGGATTTTCTCTCTTTTAATTATAATTAATTAATTGATCAATTTTTTATTTATTTAGCAACCGGGGGTGGTGAATGTGGATGGACGACAACTCCTTTCTAAATTATGTCTTGAAACCGAGGTAGGCATTGGAGAGGCCTAAAACAAGGTCAATGCTTCTGTTTTATATTTATAATTGAGAATAGATGGAAATAATATTCAGTATGCTTATGTTCTCTTAACGTCGTCCACACTGGTTGACCTTTTTCCCACCCTTCATATTCCTAAAGCTTGATCGTACCTTTTTTATTTCCTTTCTCTGACACCCAATCTCATGTTATTTTGTCTCATTTTATATTTGTAGTTGGGGAGGGCTAATTTTGAATTTAGATTAAACCTCAACATAAGGGATTTGTTTCTGGACGAGAGAGTCCACAAATTTTGCTTGAAATTTGATTTCTCGGTCAACGATCCCAATCAAAAAAGCATTCCGAAACATATAATAAAACTTCCTTCTCCCAAACCTTAGCAGCTTGGGATTCGATTGGATTCGTTATTCCCCGCTTCCCTGCATTCATACTGATTTCCTTTGCCCGATAGTTCATGAGGATGCACGAGTACACAGCTGAAAACACGGAAACTGTCATAAACATATGTTTTCCTTAGCGTAAACAAGGCCAAAGACGAAGGGATGGCTTCGTCGGGAGACAAGCAGCCCCGCAAATCTACAACCCTGCAAGAGGGCTCCAGCCAGATCTCGAGGAACCCTTGTTCAACTCCTCACAGAGAACTCTCCTAGCTCTTTATTTTACTCCCCCAAAGTCTGAATCACATTAGTTGCACATATAACTCCATAGTATATGCACATTTTCAACAGAATGACATGGCCGGACAATCGCTTAGATCAACCATATGGATCGCCTCAATTTGACTTAAAAAAGAGTTGCGGGTGGAAAAACAAAACAACGCCTCGCCTGTAAAACGTCAAAATCGTTGTGGGGAGGCTTGGGATCCCATAGTCAAATCTATCTTGAACGATAAAACATTTCTTATCGACATGCATTAGAACATCCACCAGGAACATCTAGTGTTATGCATAAAACTATAGACGATAAAGTTTCGTCATTCATACAGAGCGAGAAAAAAATTTTCCAACACCTAACCAAATTAAATAAGCATCTGCCGGGAGGTAGTGCTTAGGACATGTTCCTCCGAGAAGAACCACGCCATTAAGATAAAATAGTCCGAGAGCGAGGTCTCACCGAGCAACCCATTGACTTCTGGGTGGCTAAAGTAATGCAAAAGGGAGTTAAAATTCACTTCTAAATGGCACTTTCAAACAAATCCAATATACGAGCTTAAAGATTTTTACTGTAAGGTAAAAGGGGACCCATGGCAATCTTGGACCAAACGATCTAAGGGACAACTGCCGAGGACAGCATGGAAGCAGCAGGCGGAAGGATTAATAGAGAACTCCCGTTACACGGAATTTTCTTAATGGTAGTAATGAACAGATCAAGGGGAGGGCTTGGTCCAGCTGCTAGGCAAAATCTATCTTCAAAAAAGTTTTCTATATAAATAGTTTATACCTGCTGTCCAGGACAGCAAGAAAGAAAAGCTTACTGATCTGCCCTACATAATGGAGTCTTGACGACCTTCAGAACCCTTCTGTCATAGCAAACACACGAACAGACCAGACGGGGAGGACCCTAATGCAGAAACGGCTGCTTCAAAATTTTCCTGGATGTCGTAGAAATGTTCATACAATTCTGTACATTGACAATGATGCAAGTATTCTTGATGTTTGTTACTAAGATGAACTTTCACTATTGTCAGCAAACCAGTAAAAGCCAAAAACTATTTTTAATAAGGCACAGCAAAGGGACAAGGGACGGCACCGCTCGTGTTTGTTGGGCTGAAAAGTGAGAATCAGAAGAGATGACCTGATTCTCATAACTATCGAGCATAACCCACGATTGGGAAACGAGAAAAAAAATAAAAAAAAAAAAAAAACCAAAAAAAAAAAAAAAAAAAAGAAAGAAAAAAAAAAAAAAAGAAAGAAAACGAAAGAAAAAGAAAAAAAAAAAAAAAGAAAAAAAGAAAAAAAAAAACAAAAAAGACAAAAAATAAAAAATAAAAAAAAACAAAAAAAAAAAAAAAAAAATGGTGAGAGAAGAAAAAACAATACTGGCCATTCAGCAAATGAAGGCAGGCAAAGAAAATCACAACCTATTAAAAAAAAAGGAAATTTTTTTTTATAAGCTATTACAAAACAGGGACTAGGCTAAATAATCGCATTTATGGAACAAGATATGAGTGAGGACCGTATTCTTGTTGCATGTTCTGTCGCTAACCTTATCAATCAATGAAGGTACTCTTACGGCATGCAAAAATGAGACCGTGATAATCAGGGTTATGGGGCAAAGAGGGACAATCAGATGACAAAGCCACTATCTTGCACGGTCAGAGAAGGAGAACCATTTAAAACTATTTCATCACACACTGGAAGGGTACTTTTATCTCGACATTACATGATGGATTGAGTTGTCGAAAGACTTCCAAATGAATGCCATACCTATTTCAGCACATTGGCACTTATCTTTATCAAATATGAAATTTTGAAGTGGTGTCTCTCAGTAAAGGCTACTTCAGGTGAAACGGTGGCGTACGTGATCTGCATGCATTAAAATTTCCCTTGAAATTCACGGTCCAGTATGGACACAAAGAATTTAACTATTGCAACTGATAAAGACAGAAAATCAACTAAACCCATTCAAAAACGCTGTGAATAATCGTTTTACTCCAAGCTGGTCAATGAATTACAAAATGTTATAAATTTTATACAAATTAGCTTATACCAGACAAACAATACTTAACATGTTAGGACTCGGAAAGTGCAATTCTTTTATATTTCAGCTATTCTGTATGAATGATATACCCAATTATTTCCCTAATGGTGGGGTCACGAGAAAGCTCCACAAGAAATACAGCCACAGGTGAATACTTAAGTTAACCAAGCAACCACAGCACAGCATCCTGAAAAGAAGAAATTATTTCATGTGCTCTTAAGGTATAGTAGTCGTGCACACTCCACCCAGGGATAATTTCAAATCCCGCATTTTAATTACAGGAAGACCAATATACTCTTTACTTCGGTTGCTCCCTTATTGTGTATGGTTGGGACGGTTTTGATGATGAAAAACGGACCCTATGTTACTACAGAAGGTCGAAACATTCTATTCTACAGAAGCTTCTATTCATTAAGGACTTCTTGTAAGGAATTATTTTCTTGATAATTAATATAATTAGTTATCATATTATTGAATTACGAAATATGGCTTAATTTGCTTAAGATATTTATCTGATCAAATTACACACGACTTTGGTTTCGCAAATAATCATATTGGAGATACATATTTTCTTATAGATCGCAATAAGATATCTATTACTGGTAAAGGTTCTAAAGTTGGTCTTACAGGCTTCTGTAAGCCTCTTAACGACCTCTTCTATGACCGTCTATTTGGGGATACCTATCACCACCACATGTCCAGATACAATCTCACGTGTGTCTTTATCAGGATGGAACGTACACACTTTACCCCAATGGAAACAAATCTTGTCGTTGATTGTTTCCATCGTGTAGATGGCTTATCAAAGCATAACCCTTCTGCGATACTTCTTGTGCAATGCAAGATTTAGGCAAACGTAATCATATCCACTTTTTATTTTGATATGATCATTCATCCATAGCTGAATGCATGACACGTGTATTCTCATTCTGTTTATTATGTAAACTAACTTTTAATTTCTTATTTTGCAGATTAAGGTTTTTAATTTTTTGTACCCTTTTTGTATTTCTATTTTCTTTGCGTGTATACAAAGGCCATGATCTCTCCCATTCACAAATAACATACAGAACATTTTCATTTTTTCCATCATCCCATTTTGCTGCGATCAGAGAGAGCGTATGTGCTTGAGCAGGCTTTAGTTCCTTTCATTCCGTTCTGATGTTAGTCCACACGCTGAGCCACTATCCGGCGGAAGCTGCCATTCGTTGGTGGAAAACCTTTTTGGGGAGAGTGGACTCGGGGGCTCCGAGGGACTCGACTGGAAAGCTGCAGGATACAGTTGGCTGGCAGGGCACGGACTGTGAGGTCGTGTGATCAACGTGCAGCGGGTCGGAGAGGAGGGGCTGAAACCTCGGCGGCGCCACAGAAGGTGAGGGGTACTTAATCAGCTTTCTATGGTGTAGAGCTCTGTGTGCAGGAGAACTCAGGAACAAGAGGAAGGTTGTCACCTCAGGACAGGAGGAAGGGCTGTCTCCTCAGGACAAGGAGGAAGGTTGTCACCTCAGGGACAAGGAGGTAAGGTTGACACTCTAGGGACAGGCATAGGAAGGCTGTCACATAGAACAGAGGCGGGAACGCTGTTTCAACCTCAAGACAGGAGGAAGGGGGCTGTCACCCCAGGATAGACAGGGGACGCTTGTTCATCCTAGGGACAAAAGGGATACGTTGTCCAACCTAAGACCAAAGGGAACGTTATGTCTGCTTTGCGTAGGCGTTCACTTTCGTACTCGCGTGGGGTACGCCACGAAGTCGTTATCCTTGAGGGATTGCGCACTTGCTACCTTGTTACGTCACGTTAAACGCGGTGCAAACCTCCTTGTAGTGCAGAATCTTCGGATCTGTACAACCTTCCAGTAGGAAGCAGAACTATAAGGTCTGAATCTATCTTAGTGCAGAACCTTACGGTCTGTACAACTCTCTGTAGTACAGAACTCTAACATTCTGCTGCATAACATTCTCTTTGTCCACTTTTTTGCTACAGAAACCTCACAGGTCTCTTCATTAGAAAGCGTTGACAACTTTAGTACAGAATCTTTCAGATCTGTGGTTCTCAAACAAGTCATTTCTAAATACGAACCATTTTGGTTTGTTCAAAGGATTGACCACAATTCTTGGTTACAGAACCTGGAGGGTCTGTGCTATACCTTTCTGTGATTACAGAATCCTTGGATATGTTCATATAGAAGGGTTGACGCTTACAGTACAAAAATCTTCTTGATCTGTGTTATAGAAGTTTAACACGGTCTGACACAGACAAACCTTATGGTCAGTATTGTTGCTCTTACCTTCTACGACACAGAAAAAAAAAAAAAAACAAAAAAAACAAAAAAAACAAAAACAAAAACAAAAAAAAACAAAAAAAAACAAAAAAAAAAACAAAAAAAAAAAAAAAAAAAAAAAAAAAAAAAAAAAAAAAAAAAAAAAAAAAAACAAAAAAAAAAAAAAACAAAAAAACAAAAAAACAAAAAAACAAAAAAACAAAAAAACAAAAAAACAAAAAAACAAAAAAACAAAAAAACAAAAAAACAAAAAAACAAAAAAACAAAAAAACAAAAAAACAAAAAAAAAAAAAAAAAAAAAAAAAAAAAAAAAAAAAAAAAAAAAAAAAAAAAAAAAAAAAAAAAAAAAAAAAACAAAAAACAAAAAACAAAAAAACAAAAAAACAAAAAAAAAAACAAAAAACAAAAAACAAAAAAAAAAAAAAAAAAAAAAAAAAAAAAAAAAAAAAAAAAACAAAAAAAAAAAAAAAAAAAAAAAAAAAAAAAAAAAAAAACAAAAAAACAAAAACAAAAAAACAAAAAAACAAAAACAAAAAACAAAAAACAAAAAACAAAAAACAAAAAAACAAAAAAACAAAAACAAAAACAAAAAAATACAAAAAAAAAAAAAAAAAACGCTTGCTGGTCAGTATCGTTGCTTACACTGTCTTCGACACAGAAAACCTTCTGGTCTGTGTTGTGCCAAACCCTTCTTCGTCACAGAACCTTCTGGTTCTGTGTCTGTCTGCCTAAGTCTTCTTCGACACATAATCTCTGAGCTGATCTGTTGTGCCTAAAGTTACTTCGACAACAGAACCCTCTGGTCTGTGTTTGTGCCGAAACTCACTACGATACAGAACCTTCTGGATCTGTATTGAGCCGACAGTTACTATAGTAAAGACACCTTCGGGTTTGTGCTACATTACGAAGCCTCTACGGCTATCAGAACCTTCTGGACTAGTGCTCTGCCACTCAAGCCGTCTATTGTACAGAACCTTTGGATCTGATTTCAGTTGCAATCATTTGTGTAATTTGTACAAAGATACAATTTGAGTAGGAAACCATCTACAATACTTGGGCTGAAGAGTGGATGTAAGCAAATTTGCTGAACCACTTATAAAAATACTCGTGTCCAATCAAAACAAATTGCGAAACACCACTTGAAAGTTCTGCTTGTACAGAAAAACCTAATTTGCTCGGTTCGTTTTAAACATAAGCTTTCTTCCGCTGCGGGGTTTTAAAACGAAAAAAAAAGCGTTTTAAAATCTGAATTTGGGAGTATTAACATAAATTCACCCCCCTCTTAGCTGTAAACACTTGGTATCAGTGCGGCGCTTCACCAGAGGCTTAACAAGCGTGTTGTAGTAATCCTTGAAAAGATTCTTTCCAGCTACACACTCTTATCCACAGAATGCTCTTAGCTCTGTGGATCGTTGCTATTCTGTAGAAGCCTACGCTCTTTCAGGAATCAACCCCGCTACTGCACCAGAAGCTTTAAGCTCTGATGAAAAATTACTTCGGTTTCTATTCTGTAGAAGCTTACGCATCTATCCAGGAATTTAACTCTCTGTTCCACAGAAGAAGCACCTTGTTCTTGTGAGAAGAAACGATTTGTTTGCATTACTTTGTAGAAGCATACCGGTTACATTACTACAAGAAGCATACTTTCTGTAAAAATCACATTTCGGGCAATTTTGTTTCTGTTCTGCAGAAGCTTGTGCTCTTGCGAGATACTTCAACAACTGACACCTAAAAGCATATTCTCAGGTTCTGTCATATTGACACTCGTGCTCTATTTAAACAGGGAGGCCTGATTGTTAACTTGACGACTGACTTCCTACCCAACAGAAGCTTGCTTCTTTGTTGAGGTTCTATTCGTCAACGTTCTATTCTATTAGAGGCATAATACTCTATACGAATCGAAACACATGGCTGAAAACTATAATGTGCCTTTCTTAAACCACATGTTGGGAATCTTCCCCATATTTCGATGGTAAGAATTTTGCCTGTTCGGAAAATTCGTTATGAGCGGCATTTTGTTCGATTGCTATTGACGAAGACTTATGGTCTTTTTTTTTCTATAGATGATGGTCCCCCTTTCTATACCAGAGAGAACCCAACGATTTGATCGAAGAAAGGTCTTCCTACATGGGATATACCTTAAGATCAGGACGACTCACTAAAACGGAAAAGTATTTGATGTTCAAAGCCTATGTCAAAAGTGATGAATTTCGTCAAAGTTTCAACTTGTACTTCGGGCAAGGAAATCTATGGGATAAATCTTGTCACCATGGTATATTGCGGGATCAGACCAGATAAGTGAAACTAAGGTGAATTTCCTTAATTCACCAATATGAAAAAATTCATTCACTATGAAGGCTGTTGAATCACCCTGAATGAACTGATGTATGTCCAGTGTACTTATCCTTCTAGTTGAGGCCCTAACTCATCTGGGCAAAACCTATCAGAATAATTCTGAACTAGTTCGAAAGGATTCTGCGTACTGTACCCAAATCATGGGAAGCAAGGAAAACGGCTATAGAGGAAGCTAAAGACCTTATTTACTCTGTCGGACTAGATCAATTGATGAGCTCCTTAATCTCAGTATGAGATGGAAAGATGCACTCAAACCTGATATAAAGAGAGTACCTGTAGCTTTCAGGAGCATCAGAAGGACCTACAGAAGGTTCAGATGTTGAAGCAAAAAGCTGAATTCGGTTGAATGAACTCCAATGATAGCCTAAACGCCTTTTGTGGTTCGCCTCCAAAAAGCGCTTTTTAGTAAGAAAAGCCAAAATCACATGGACCCAAAAATCGGTCACATGTTATAAACGCGCAAAAAGAAAGGGCATTACAGTATAGAATGTTCCTGTTACTTAAAATAAAAGGAGAAACCTTCTCCTAAAACACAAGTTCAAGAAAGCAATAGCTTCTTGGGCAGAAACTTGGATGAATTTGATGATGAGGAAGCACAAATGTGCCTCAACAACTCACACAGAAAACTCAACAACGAAAACTTAATACATGCTTTCAAATAGAAAACTGTTGAAGTTAAGTGAATGGTATTCTTGGATAGTGGATGCCTCCAGGCACCATGAACCGGGGGGAGGACCCATCCCAAATTCTCTCAAATGTCTCTACCAATGTGGAGGGTCGGTTAAAATTCGGGTGACAATAGCAAAGGCTCTCGTCATTGGCAAAGGTACCATTGGAAGTTCTGCCTCCATGGTCACATCGATTGAGGTTCTGTTGGATACAGAACTCAAACTTAATTTGCTGAGCACTTAGCCAGCTTTGTGACAAAGGTTATACAAATAACTTTTGACTCAAGACAAGTGTTTCCGGACTCCTGAATAATGAAGTTCACTTCATGTGGGACTCGTAAGAGAGAAACAATCTATACATAAATCTTGACTCAGAATTAGCTTCTGTAACTACAGAAAACTGCCTTCTGGGGGGGGGGGGGAAAAAACAGTCAAAAGATGAAAGCCCACTATGTGGCATAGAAGGTTGGGACACTTCAAACTTCAAATTGTTATCCAAGCTTGTGAAAAAGGATTTGGTTAAGGGATTAACCAAATATCCGTTTTTGGGCATGACCGCTTATGTGAAGCATGTTCACTTGGGAAAAACAAAAACTAAATCTTCATTCAAATCCAAGAATGGAAGTTTTTACTTCTCAACCTCTTGAAACTTCTACATATGGAATCTATTCGGGACCTATCTAAGCGTTCAGAGTAGTTCGGCGGGTTAGAAGGCTTACTGGTCTTGTTTGTAGGTGATGACTTACTCTAGATAAACGTGGGTTAAGGTTAAATTTTCTAACTCACCATAAGCGATGCACTTTTGAAACTTTCATTAAGCTAGCTAAAGAAACATTACATAACTGAAATTGGATCTTCTGTAAAAGCTATAAGAACGGAGTCATGGTACTGAGTTTGAAAACCATGACTTCTCTACTTTTCTTTGACGAATCATGGTATCGATCACAATTTTTTTCTTCTTTTTTTTTATGTCCTTTACTCCTCAACAGAATGTTTATTTATATCTATTAAATTTTTAGAGTTAGCAGAACGGAAAAAAATAGAACTCTAATAGACATGTGCTATAGAACCAAAGATGTGTGAGAGCTCTCGCTCCACAGAAAACTCTATCGGGCAGAAGCTGGTTAATACAGCATGCTAACATATTCATAATAGGGTGTATACTCAGAACCCTATACTTGAGAAATCTTCCCTATCAACTATTACAGGGCGGAGAAATATCGAACATTATCCTTATTTCTACTCCTTTGTATGTCCTAGGTTTTATTCTTGAGGATCTTCTAAGGACAATTTGGGAAAGTTCGGAAGCTAAGACAGATGAGGGCTTCTTTCTTGGGATACTCTTTGTCTAGCAAAGCTTATAGAGTTCTAAAACAAAAGAACTTCTACTATAGATGGGAGTCTATTAATGTAAAAATTAATGACCTTTCCTCATATCAATTACATATGATGAATTTTGTTAATATCTCTAGAACCTACAGAAGATTCGTGGTAGAAACTCCACCCTCTACGAAAGAAAAGGGTGAACCTTCTGTTCAAGAGTCTAAAAATAACCTTAAACAAACGAATGATAATTCTGAAAGAACATTCTCAGAATAATCAGCAAAGTGATATTAGAGCAGCACCTGCTTTTTATCAATGACGGCATACTATAGACCAAGTCATAGGGAGATTCTTAACAGAGGCATAACAGACAAGACGTACTGTAAACGCCTTCTATGAAACACTCGGCTTTTCTTTCACAGAAAAAGCCAAGGAAGAGAATATTCGTATGGAGCTTCTAAAAGATCCAGAATTGGATACTTTGCTATTGCAAGAGGAGCTTGATTCAATTCGAAAGGAGCAAAGTGTGGTTCATCTAGTTCCTAAACCTGGACAATCGTTCACATCATTGGAACATAAATGGATCTTCAGGAAACAAAACTAAATGTGTCCGGCATTATTTGTGCAGGAACAAGGCCCGACTCGTTGGCTAAGGAGGTACTTCTCACAAAGAGGGGGTTTGTATAGTCGGACCTTGATGAGACAGAGCTCCTGTTAGCTCGACTCGAGGCACAATACGATTGTTATTAGCCTATGCATGTTTTAAACAACTTTTAAGTTTGTTACCAAAATGGACGTATAAAAGTGCATTCCTCAATGGGAGAAATCAAGGGAAGAGGGTCTTATAGTAAGTCAACTCCTGGTTGTCGAGGATCTGCTAAACACAGAAACTATGGTCATATAAACTTCTCCAGGAGCTCTTATATGGTCTTAAACAGGCTTCCTAGAGTTATGGTAAGAGAGGACTTTAGCACCTTCACATTGTCGAACAAGGGCTTCAATAAAGAGGAATGAGTAGGATACTACGTACTCTTTCTCACAATCCACAGATAAGCTAACTCTCATTTTTCTTCCCCATTTTTGTTCTGTGCGTGCCAGCATCTATGTCGATGACATTATCTTTGGATCTCAACTGAATGAAAAACGCTCTGTGATGAATTCTCCAGAGGCTCATGTCAAGTGGAGTTGTGAGATGGAAGCATGATGGGAGAAACTTACGTCTCTTTCCTTGGGTTTACGCAAATTCAGCAATCTGCAGAAGGTGTACATTCTTACATCAAGAAAAGTACACTAAGCAGCTTCTGAAGGAAGAGTAGAAAATTCGGCCTAGAAGGCACGAAACCTTTGTCTATTGTCCAATGGGTACAAATACTCAATCACTCGGACTAAGAAATGACGGAAAACGGTAAAATAGAAGTGGATAGTTAAGCTCTACAGAAGGCATGTATAGGTTGCTCTTCTGTACCTTACAGCTTCTAGACCTGACATACTGTTTAGTGTGTGTCTCTGTGCAAGGATTTCAATCAGCACCTAAAGAATCTCACATGACTGCGGTCAAAAGGATCTTTAGATATCTACAGGGTTCTGTAAAACCTTGGCATCTGGTATTCAAAGAAATCAAACTTTGATCTCACCGGATATTCGGATGCAGACTTCGCAGGAAGTATAGGTAGACAGAAAAAGTACAAGTGGTACTTTTCAGCTCATGGGAAAACATGTTGATTTCATGATTTTCTAAGAAGCAGACTTATGTCGCCCTCTCCACTGCAGAAGCTGAATATATAGCAGCTGCAAGCTGCTGTGCACAACTCCTGTGGATGAAACAACAACTTTGAGGACTTACGGTCTCTCATTTACAAAAATTCCGATCAAATGTGATAATACTAGTGCTATTAGCCTAGCTAAGAATCCAGTGTATCACTCTCGATCGAAGCATATCGAACTCAGACATCACTTTCTGAGAGATAATGTACAACAGGGTTCTGTTAGTGTGGAATACATTAACACTGAACAACCAATTGGCTGATATCTTTACTAAACCTCTTGGACAAAGAAAAATTTTTCTTTTCAGAAGTGAATTAGGAATCTGCCATCTCTTTAATGTCTTTTCAGAAGACAATAAGTTAAGTAAGAACTTCAAAAACTTACTACAAAAGGTACACTTTCGTACACTTCATCATAGAAGGTATAATCATTTACACTCTGCCATATAGAAGGTACATTTATTTGTGCACTTTCATTACGGGAAGGTTATAATCTTCTGTTTCTACTCTACAGAAGGTACATGCTTGTACTCTTCACAATAGAAGGTTAGAATTTTTAGCTTTCTATACAATAGAAGCTTGAATTTTCACCATCTATCTTATAGAAGGTATAACGACATGTATACCTTAAATCTAAACTTTGGTAATTTCCAATTAAATTGGAAGTTTACGTCTGGAGATATCAATTATTATCCAGTAAAATATTTAGATATAATCATAATCAAATAAAAATATTTGTTCTGATCCATATCGTTTCTATTAGGAAATTAATAATCCTAATAATATATTTTGGATATAATATCCATAATATTCGACTCTTCTACACTGAAGAAGCTTGCAACAGAAGGTTATGAAACCACCTCTGCGTTGCAGAACCGTCAGATTTCCTATTATAAAAAGGAAACAAATATTCCCCATATATTCTGATGCATGTCATTCGTGAAATGACGGTTTTCATCTTGAAAAATCAAAATCATGAGTATTTTGGGCGGGAGAATATTTTCTTCCCAAAAGAAGGCATTCGGAGGGTGGTTAAAATCATTAAACCGTGACTCTCCATCTTCACACTTCATCTTCAACCTTGAAACTTCCTTGTTCTTGCCCTAACCTCAAAAACTTTCGATTTCTCTGTGTCCATGGCCACCCAAAGTGAAATCCTTGAGGGAAAAAGGCTAAGGCATGGAAGAAAGAAGGCTCGCGCCTCTGGATCGGAGAAGCCTGCATCATCTGCGAGCAGGACTCCACCCCCTTCCTCGCCGGAGAAACCCATCTCACCTGCAAATGACCAGACCATTGCTGCCGTTGAGACTCTCGATGGCATGCCTCTCATCTCCACAGACGAAGGGCCCTCAAAAGTCCAAGTCTCCGTAGAAGATACAACCCAGAAGGAACCTCCAATCGTCATGACGGTGGAACCCTCTGTCTCTGAGCCTTCTGTGGCCTGAGTGCTCTGTTCCTAAGGCCTCTGTCAAAGGTTCTACTGCGACAAGTGATACACTCCCTGTCGACCCTACTGCTGAGATTGTTCGCGTCTGATGAGGAGGTGGAGATCCCCCCTGCTGATGGATGTGCCTGACGAGTCTGACAAGGAGGTTTTCTGCTCCTGTCATAACCGTCTCCCCTGATCTCAAGCTAAAAGGAGTCGCTTCTTGAGCCGCAAGAAGGCCATCTCGGAAGCATGCAACCACTCCTACCAAAAAGCTATCTCCATGATGCCATGAAACCCGGAGGAGTCTCCTCTAGGACCAGGCTGAAAACGGAAAGAGCCCGAGACGGTCAGCACCTCTATCATTGATATGGCTGCCAAAAAAGACCAAGTCCCCAGAGAAACCTATTCCTGAGGACACCTTCACAGAGGACCTGGATTCGCCTTATCTTTCCGGTAAATCCTCTTGTCTCTAAGAAGGAGATAGAAACTGTTTTTGGCCGATGATAAACTGCCTAAATGTGATGCTGCGGGTAGGCAGATTGCCACCTTTAAGCGGATCGATTTTAACTGGTTTGCGGCTAATGGACTTGATATTGTCCCTCTCCTGGATAGAATCGGTTTGAGAACCTTCTGTGAGACATATGCCAGAGGCTGCCTGTCTCTCCTTTGAGAGAGTTCTATGCGAACATCACGTTCCATGAACCGGGTCCGCATGCCAAGTTCATAAAGACAGTCATTGGAAGGGGTCACACTGCGTATTCTCTGCCCATGTATGTGAATCAATTGTTCAGCTGTATGGAGCATGATCCTCTGACAGACATGGAAAGAGAAGAATTCCTATAGCATCATCTTGGGACAGAAAGTCCAAGCGACCAAGTACCTTGAGTCCACCAAGCTGGGATCTCAAAACTCGTATTCTTGCATCGAGTGGTTCTGTTCCTGCCTTTCTAACAAGAACTGGAAGCATCGACACCATCACTCCAAATGATGCGACGTTGATAGCTCATATCCTGAAGGGCATTCCCTTTAATCTTGGTTTGCTAGTGTTCTCCCACTTGAAAAGATGCTGCAATACGGCTGGGAAAGCTCTCCCTTATGGCCAGGTAATCGCCGGCCTTCTGAAATTAGCTCGTGTCTCTACTGATGCTTCTACTTTTCAAGAAAAGTGGAAAGTTGGCACTTTTGGACAACAAATTATAGCCAGCATGCATTATGTTGAGGAAGGGCTCTACCTGGACCCTGAAAGGGAGGTCACAGGATTCTGCGCCGTGATGATGAGGATAAGCTTCTAGAGGCCAAGAAGAATGCTGAAGCATCTTCTGCTCGACCCTCTGCTGCTAAGCCTGCTGGTCGGTGACGTCCTTCATCATCTGCTTGAAGCTCAAGTCCCTGTGGATAACATGGCTCTCCTCAATCTAGGGGAAGACATCCGCGTCCTTCAGCGAATGGTCACTGACCTGATTCGCTTAGTGGAACGCCAGGACAAGCTTCTGCGCAATGCATCTGGAAAAGGATTCTGCTGACGAGTGATCTCTTTAGTTGCTGTTTCTTTTCTTTTCTGCATTTCTAGGCTAGATCAAAAACTGATTTATGTGGTCTACTAGATTGTAATAAGTGCCACCTCGTGGACACATTTCCTTTCAGCAGTATGGTATTGAACTTTCTGTCATACCTTCTGCGCTATATTCTGCATGATGGTTTTGAACTTTCTGTTTTCTACCCTCTGCAAGAATAAAAACTACCTTCTGCATGATGGTTATGAATGCTATGTCATACCTTCTGCAAGAAACTTACTCTTCTTTTTCAACCTTCAAATAACTTCTTTTTGATGTGACAAAAAGGGGGAGAAAATTGTGTTGAGGGGGAGTACCTAGCTCTGTATTGGTTATAGAAAAATCCTTCATTTTCTATAACTCAATGGGTCGTAGAAGGCTATACCATCTACGATATAGAAGCCTATGAGACTGATATAGCTCATAATTGCAACCTTCTGCAGGGAATGCGATTCGTGATCTTTTTAAAGTCACTATTGCTGGGAGTGCAGAAATGAAATACCATCATTTTTGTCGGGCTAAATACAGAAGCTCCACGCTCTGTATAAATCACAGAAGCCTTTGTGCTCGGTAAATAACCTTCTTTATAACAGAAGCTTCTATGCTCTGTTTCACACAAACCTTATGGTTCTATACAAACGCGAGACTCTTACTCTCATCTATTTAGGGGGAGTTAGGGGGAGTTCTTGCGAAAACATTTCCCTCAACGATGAATGTTTTGTCATCATCAAAAAGGGGGAGATTGTTGGGACGGTTTTGATGATGAACCGGACCCTCTGTACTACAGAAGGTCGAACATTCTATTCTACAGAAGCTTCTATTATTAAGGACTTCTTGTAAGAATTATTTTTGTAATTAAATGAATAGTTATCAATTATTTAATTACGAAATATGCTGAGATATGATTAAGATATTTATCTGATCAAATTGCCACGATTTGGTTTCCAAATAATCATATTGGAGATAATATTTCTTATAGAAGGAAATAAGATCTCTATTTATGGAAAGGTTCTACTAGTTGGTCTACAGGCTTCTGTAAGCTCTTACGACCTCTATATGACCGTTATTTGGATACCTATCACCACCACCTGTCCAGATACAATCTCACGTGTGTTCTTTATCAGGATAGAACGAACATTTACCCCAATGGAAACAAATCTTCGATTGTTTCCATCTGTAGAAGGCTATCAAGCAGAACCTTCTACGATATCCTTCTGTGCTGCATTATTTAGGGAAATAATCATATCCATATTTTATTTTGATATGATCATATCCATTGTTGAATGCATGCACGTGTATTTCATTCTGTTTATTATGTAAACTAACTTTTAATTTCTTATTTTGCATATTAGGTTTTTATTTTTACCTTTTGTATTCTATTTTCTTTGCCTGTATAAAAGGCCATGCTCTCTCCCATTCACAAATAACATACAGAACATTCATTTTTCCCTCATCCCATTCTGATCAGAGAGAGCGTGTGCTTGAGCTTTAGTTCTTTCATTCGTTCGAGTTAGTCACACGAGGAGCACTACCGGCGGAAGCTGCATCGTTGGTGAAACCTTTTGGGAGAGTGACTCGGGGGCTCGAGGGACTCGACTGGAAGCTGCAGGATACGTTGGCTGGAGGCACGGCTGGAGGTCGTGTGATCAACGTGCAGCGGGTCGGAGAGAAGGGCTGAACCTCGGGAGCACAGAAGGTGAGGGACTAACCAGCTTCTGTTGTGTGGAGCTCTGTGTACAGGAACCTCAGGACAAGAGGAAGGTTGTCACCTCAGGACAAGAGGAAGGTTATCACCTCAGGACAGGAGGAAGGCTGTCACCCCAGAACAGAGGGAACGCTGTTCAACCTCAGGACAGGAGGAAGGCTGTCACCCCAGGACAGAGGGCACGCTGTTCATCCTAGGACAAAGGATACGTTGTCCACCCTAAGACAAAGGGAACGTTGTCTGCTTGCGTAGGGTTTGCTACGTACTCGTGTGGGGTACGCTACGAAGTCGTTTTCCTTGAGGGATTGCGCACTTGCTACATTGTTAGTCACGTTAATGCGTGCAACCTCCTGTAGTGCAGAATCTTCGGATCTGTACAACCTCCTGTAGAGCAAGAACCTTAAGGTCTGAATCTACCTTAGTGCAGAACCTTACGGTCTGTACAACTCTCTGTAGTACAGTACTCTACGTTCTGTGCATACATTCTCTTTGTCACTTTTGCTACAGACCCTCACGGTCTGTTCATTAGAAGGTTGACAACTCTTAGTACAGAATCTTTCAGATCTGTGCTTCTCACACAAGTCATTTCTAATACGAACCATTTTTGGTTTTGTTAAAGATTGACACATTCTTGGTACAGAAACTGACGGTCTGTGCTATACCTTCTGTGATACAGAATTCCTTGGATCTGTTCTATAGAAGGTTGACGCTTACAGTACAAAATCTCTTGATCTGTGCTATAGAAGGTTAACACGTCTGACACAGAACCTTCTGGTCAGTATTGTGCCTAACCTTCTTCGACACAGAACCTTTCTGGTCAGTGTCGTGCTTACCTTCTTCGACACAGAACCTTCTGGTCTATGTTGTGCCAAACCTTCTTCGACATAGAACCTTCTGGTCAGTGTCGTGCTTACCTTCTTCGACACAGAACCTTCTAGTCTGTGTTTGTGCCAAACCTTCTTCGACACAGAACCTTCTGGTCTGTATTGTGCCTAAGTCTCTTCGACAAAGAATCCTCTGATCTGTGTTGTGCCTAAGTTACTTCGACACAGAACCCTCTGGTCTGTGTTATGCCGAACTCACTACGATACAGAACCTTCTGGTCTGTATTGAGCCTAAGTTACTATAGTACAGAACCTTCGGGTTTGTGCTACATAACGAGCCTCTACGGTACAGAACCTTCTGGTCTGTGCTCTGCACTCAAGCTTCTATTGTACAGAACCTTTGGATCTGATTTCAGTTGCAATCATTTGTGTAATTTGTACAAAGATACATTTGAGTGGAAACCATCCAAATATCTGGGTGAAGAGTGGATGTAAGCAATTTGCTGAACCACTATAAAAATACTTGTGTCCAATCAAACAAATTGCGAACACACTTGAACGTTCTGTTGTACAGAAACCTATTTGCGGTTCCGTTTAACATAAGCTTTCTTCCGCTGCGGGGTAAAACGAAAAAGCGTTAAAATCCGAATTTGAAGATTAACACTAATTCACCCCCCCTCTTAGTGTAACAGAGTACACAATATAATCCTGATATACGAGGAAATAATCGATTAGTAATTTGAAAGCAAGAAGTAAATGAGCATACACATTAGCAGTGCAAGCATATAAAATCACCTGGTCTGGTATGACATGGTGTGTTCTGAAAGCCTTGACTTTGAAGTCTCTTCTGATGAACATCTCTTCTCCTGCATTGCATAGATTGCATAGGTTGTGGGGTCAAGAGTAAAGCAACACTAAGCAAAGTGAGACAAATAAAGGATCCATCGTCCGATGCACCTCAAAAAGAATCTCCACATCTTCCTTGACACACTTTGGCAAGACAATCGTCAAGGGCTTCAACGGAAACAATCCACGGCTCCACGGCTTGCATCATACATCGCCACCCCTCCCTATTTACAACGAACAATATACATTAGAAATTCCATCAGCCTACAGACTCCAACACTGAAAAACAGCACACTCTCGTTGAGTTGAAAGACAGGATCCTAACATTTTCCATGTCCAACACAAATCCAGGGTCCACTCAACAAAAACTTCACCCAGAGAATGAGTCTTGCACAGAATCAACCTAAGAATGCTGGTGGTAACTCACGATGTGATCCATGTGATCTTGGGAGAAGAACAAGAAGCACGCTGTGGGCAGCGGCCGATTTCGAAAGCCAACTTCAACGACGGCAAGATAACGCACGCCTCGTGCCCCTGTTGCGTGTAGATTGCTGAAGATAGCTGGAGTATGGAGTGAAGATCTCAGAGGAGCTGTAGCAGTGAAGGCTGGCTATTCTGTTGCTGCTATGCTGCTGAAGTTTGGAAGAGGAAAGCAGATTGTTGCTGTGGGGAACGGGAGCAGCATTTATATTAGTTAGGGATGATAGGCCATGTATATGTGGGCCGTGTGTGTGTGTGTGAGGATAAATAGCCTGAGTTGGGGGGAGCAGTTAGTTAGTTAGTTCGTGGAAGTTGTTAGAAGACAGCAGAGTTGCTGTGGTGTTGCGCCCAAGGCGGTGACGAGTGGAAGTGTAAATCTGGTGATTGGGCTATCGGAGGTTGGTGTAATTGACGATCCGTGTGTTGATTCTGTTGAATGAGTAATTGTTGCGTTATTCCTTATTGTTTGTGTGGGATTGTTGAACTATGGCTGTCAAATCGGCTCTACTGCATTTTGTTACTAATTACACGGACCAAGGGTATCAGAGCGTTGATCCTTGTCGTAATAGTTGAGACACGGTCGGAGGAGATGTGGAAGGAGCAGGAAGCGTTCGGAGTGGTCATGAGAAGTTTGGCAGAACAGATGAAAACTCTTGTGTCGCAGGTGCAGGAAATACAAGCCCAGACGTCGACGCAATGGGAGGCGATGAAGAAATTTGTTTGTGGAACTGAGAAGCTGAGGGATACAGATTTGTCTGTAGCGGAAGGAGTAACTCCGGAGTCGAGGATGGAAGTTGGTGGGGAAGGCAGAATCCGGAATTCTCATAGTTTTGTTTTACCTAAAATCGAATTTCCAGACTTCGATGGAACAAACTTAGAAGATTGGTTGTACAAAGGTCAGCGGTACTTTGAACTAGAGAGTGTGCCGAATGACAAGAAGGTACAATTGGCTTCCCTGTATTTGTTTGGAGGCGCAGTCCAATGGCATTACATGGTCATGAAGAATAGGAGTGGTAATACAGCGATAAAGTGGAAAGATTATGTGGATGCGCTGAATAAGAGGTTTGGAAAAGAAGTGTTTGAGGATCCAATGGGTAAGATGAAAAATTTAAAGCAGGAAGGGGAGTTCGATAACTTGTATGCGTATATGGAGGAGTTCGATGTGTGTTTGAGGCGAGTTTTGTAAAAATTGGACTTACTAATGGCCTTTCAAGTAAGTCTATTCATTAATGGACTTAAGGAAGAGTACAGGAGCACCTTATGGTTATTGGAGCCAACTGATTTGCTGACGGTGCAGACTAATGCCCGCATAATCAGTCGGGATGTGCCTCCGGGTGAGACGAGTACGGCTGTAAGTAAGCCTTTTAGATTGGCCAGGAGTAACCAAACAATGATGCATGGGAAGAGTGGTGTATTCACAGAGAACAAGGATCGGGAGTCAATCAATTCGAAGTTGGGACGATCTGTTGCTGAGAAGGCGGCTGAATCAAGGATTAGTCCTACCATTCCTGTCAGTGTTTTTGCATCAGTGGGCAGAAGACGATTAACTCAAGAAGAAGTAGATGAAAGAAGATTAAAAGGGTTGTATTTCACCTGTAACGAACCTTTTAGCCAGAATCATAAGTGCCTTAAGAAGCAGTTATATTCCTTGATTGTGGAAACATGGGAGGATCCTGTTTTGGATAATGGGGAATCATTACCAGTAGGGGAGAGGAAAATAGAAGATATTAGGGCCAGTTTATATGCTCTCAATGGTGAAATAGGAGGAGAGGGCGTAAGAACCATGAAGGTTCTTGGCAATTACAAGAGAAGATTATTGCATATTTTGGTGGATAGTGGGAGTACACATAATTTCTTGGACTCCAGAATTATCGAAGGAATTAATGTTGTAGTAAAACCCATTACCCCAGTAACTGTGGCGGTAGCAGATGGCAGAAGCGTACTTTGTAACCGAATGATTCCACATTTGACTTGGGTTATCCAAGGAATGGAGTTCCACGCTGATTTCTATGTGCTGGCTTTAGGGGGGTGTGAGATGATCTTGGGGGTCCATTGGCTGAGTCGGCTAGGGCACATTACCTGGAACTTTAAATTGTCGACAATGAGATTTTGGTGGAAGGGAGAATCTGTCATGTTACAGGGCATTTGTGAGCAGGGCAATGATACTCAATTGCATATGGTTAGTGGTGACAGTCTGCAGACTTCCGAAACCTCGAATAATAGCAATTGGATGGTTTGTTCCGCATCTTACTCCATATTCAGTTGTGGTTCTGCTGAGGCGAGTGATACAAAATGGGTGGAGAAGGTTCTGTTAGATTTTCAGGATGTGTTCCAGGAACCTACAGGGCTACCTCCCTTCAGGGGGCACGATCATTCGATCATGTTGAAAGAGGGTGTCCAAGGGATCAATGTGAGACCATATAGGCATTCTGCAGCCCAAAAAGATGTAATAGAGCGGATGGTACGAGAGCTGTTGGATTCTGGGGTCATCCGGGACAGCAAAAGCTCTTTTTCATCTCCCATTGTTTTGGTTAAGAAGAAGGACGGAACTTGGCGAATGTGTATTGACTATCGAGAATTGAATAAGCAAACGGTGAAGGATAAATATCCCATACCCGTTATTGAGGAGTTGCTGGATGAGTTGGATGGAGCTTCCATTTTCTCCAAGATAGATCTAAGGGCCGGCTATCATCAAATTCGTATGGACCCCAAGGATATTCATAAAACAGCCTTTCGGACACACGACGGTCACTATGAATTATTGGTTATTCCATTTGGCTTAACGAATGCCCCAGCAACCTTCCAAAGTCTTATGAATGCTATTTTCAGGCCCTATTTGAGAAAATTCATTTTAGTATTCTTTGACAATATTCTGATTTATAGTAGCTCGAGAGAAACTCATTTGCAGCAACTACAGCTAACTTTTTCCCTGCTTAGGAAGCATACGTTGTTTGCTAAAAGATCCAAATGTGTTTTTGGATGTAAGAAGGTGGAGTACTTGGGCCATTTTATCGATCACAGGGGTGTCTCAACTGATCCCTCGAAGATTCGAGCTGTGATGGATTGGCCTGTCAAATAGTTGAGGGGTTTCCTGGGATTGAGTGGCTATTACCGTCGTTTTATTCGTGGTTACGGTGTTATTAGTAGACCTCTAACTGAGTTACTCAAGAAGGATAATTTTCAGTGGTCGGCTGCAGCAACTGCTTCTTTTGTCAAGCTGAAGGATTTGTTAGTCTCTGCTCATGTTCTTGCTCTGTCCGATTTCGCAGAAGTGTTCGTGCTGGAGACCGATGCGTCTGACGTGGGAATTGGGGCTGTTTTGATGCAGCGGGAGCATCCAATAGCATTTCTCAGTAAGCACTTGTTAGTGCGGCACCAGGCGTTGTCTATGTATGAGAAAGAGTTGTATTCTATCGTTTATGCGGTGGGCAAATGGAATCACTATTTGATCGGGCGCCATTTTATTATCCGGACTGATCACAAGAGTCTTAAGTTCCTCCTAGAACAGAGTTTGCATACCGAAAGTCAGTTCCGATGGCTTTCGAAACTTATGGGTTACGACTATGAATTCTGTTATAAGAAGGGAAGGGATAATGTGGCGGCCGATTCCCTTTCCCGGGTACAGGGACTTGAGTTGTTGACTTTACTCTTCTGGATGAGATTAAGGAAACTTGGCAGACAGATGCGCAGCTTGCTGCAATGTTACCTTCACTACAGACAAGAGATTTGGTTCATCGACACTATCGCTGGCATCAGGGTCTTTTGCAGCGTAACTCTCGTATTGTGGTTGGTAAGAATTCGGCTGTACGCTCGAAGATTATTAGAATTTTCCATTCCACTGCTGTTGGGGGTCACTCGAGTATATTGGCTACTGAGAAGAGAATTCACAGCCTGTTCTTTTGGAAGGGTTTGGCTGGTGATGTTAGGACTTTTGTGAAGAATTGCGATGTTTGTTCACGTTGCAAGCCGAGAATGTGGCTTCTCCGGGTTCCTTGCAGCCTTTGCCTATTCCTAATGGAGCGTGGATGGAAATTTCGATGGATTTTGTGGAGGGGTTACCTAAATCGCAGGGCAAGGAGGTGATTTTTGTGGTGGTGGACCGACTTACTAAGTATGCTAATTTCATTGCTCGGTCTCATCCGTTTACAGCTCAAACGGTGGCTCAGGCGTTTATGGATAACGTTTTTAAGCTTCATGGGTTGCCTCTTACAATTGTGAGTGATCGGGGCACTGTTTTCTTGAGCCAATTCTGGCAGCCGCTGTTTACCCTTCAAGGTGTCGAATTGCACAGGTCATCCGCTTACCATCCTCAGACAGACGGCCAAACGGAGGTAGTGAATCGATGTTTGGAGACGTACTTGAGGTGTATGACAGGTGATTGTCCCTCTAAATGGGCTTCTTGGTTGTCTCTTGCAGAGTAGTGGTATAATTGTAATTTTCATTCTTCAATTCGGATGACACCCTTCGAGGCGCTATACGGGTATTTTCCTCCTGTTCATCTATCTTACTTTACTTTAAGGGACAGGGAAGCTATGCTACAATTACTGCGTTCCATTTGGCAAGGGCTCAGCATCGGATGAAGCAGCTAGCTAATGTGCATCGGACAGAAAGAGAATTTGCTATAGGGGATCTGGTTTATGTCAAGTTACAACCTATCGACAGTCTTCTGTAGTTGCTCGCCCTAACCAGAAGCTTTCTCCCCTTTATTATGGTCCTTATCGTGTAATTGACAGAATTGGCAAGGTTGCCTATAAGCTTGAGTTGCCGGAGGGGTCACTTGTTCATCCTACTTTCCACGTTTCGAAACTGCGAGCTGCTGTTGCTGATATGACACGGGTTTCTGCCACTCTTCCAGCTTTCTGCACCGATCAAATGCGTGTTCCTGTTGCCATTTTGGCAAAGAAGATGGTTAAACGCAGGTCGGTGGCTGCTATGATGGTTTTAGTACAGTGGTCGCATGAGGAGACTTCGGATGCTACTTGAGAGTTCATGTATGATTTGTAGAAAAAGTTCCCTACTTGTACACTTGAGGACAAGTGTTCTTAAAGGGGGAGAACTTGTTGCGTGTAGATTGCTGAAGATAGCTGGAGTATGGAGTGAAAATCGCAGAGGAGCTGTAGCGGTGAAGGTTGGCTATTATGTTGCTGCTATGCTGCTGAAGTTTGGAAGAGGAACCAGATTGTTGCTGTGGGGAACGGGAGCAGCGTTTATATTAGTTAGGGATGATAGGCCATGTATATGTGGGCCGTGTGTGTGTGTGAGGATAAATAGCCTGAGTTGGGGGGAGCAGTTAGTTAGGTAGTTCGTGGAAGTTGTTAGAAGACAGCAGAGTTGCTGTGGTGTTGCGCCCAAGGCGGTGACGAGTGGAATTGTAAATCTGGTGATTGGGCTATCGGAGGTTGGTGTAATTGACGATCCATGTGTTGATTCTGTTGAATGAGCAATTGCTGCGTTGTTCCTTGTTGTTTGTGTGGGATTGTTGAACTGTGGCTGTCAAATCGGCTCTACTGCATTTTGTTATTGAATTACACGGACCAGCTCCGCGATCGACACCCTTTCCATCGGATAACCCCCGATCACCATCCTTTCGACATTCCCAATGTTTCTTCCTGGAACTCGTCTCCTCGGCATTCCGATCGACAATCGGGGAATCGGAATTGGGAATTAGGGTTTAGGGTTCCGAATCCATTGACGACGTTCAAGGGATGTCGACGGCAGAACGATAGAGTTAGTTTAATTTCGTTAGTGGTATCTCTCATTTGGTCCTGTGCCCTTTTCTTTTTCTATATTTGATTAAATATATTTTATTTCGATCGATTTAGTCTCACAAATTTGCAGAATCACCGAAACAAGATTGACGTTCCAAACAGTAATTTCTAAGAATTACTCATCTTTTGTAATGACCTTTACCGTCGAGGTATCCTCCATCGACCGAGGTCGTGCCAGGCGATGAATTGCGAGTCGTCTGACGCCAAAAAAAGGACTGCATCGGCCACGTTCCGGACCCTCAGCACACTTCCTTTCAATGCCTGAGCGGCTCATACATCTCCTCAACCTCCTTGGGGTCAGCACCCAAGGCGTTGCAAGAGTGGCATTGCAATTGAGAACGGCTGAGACGCAGTTGACCCTTATCCCATGCTCCCCCAGTTGCATGCTGGTTGGACTTCACCAGCCCTACCACGGCATGCTTGGCTAAGTCGGTCCTCCTGCTCTCGGCGCTGCTCCCCAAGACGCTACCCATGCACGCGATGCTCCTCCCCCTCAACCATGGCCCATGCCGCGTGCTTGGACATTGACTGCAAACAGCTTGTCGAATTCGCCAAAATCCATATAGAGAACCTTATGTTCTGATTGGCTCAGTATCCCCGCATTGCTGAACATTATGTCTGTAGCCGCGGGTCGTCGACTCAACCATTGACCGGACATGTTCTTCATTCACTCATAACACCAAGTCTAGGAGTTTGTTTTACTGGGCTTCGAGCCATCAGTTTGTTTACAACTTGGAGCTATGTACGGATATATCATTGGTCTGTGCGCTCCTTCCTTTCTTTCGTCCCTCCAGGCCCGATTATTCCTAGTTAGGATTTAAAATATCTGAGAGGCAAAAGTGTCATGAATCTATATTACTAAGATGCATTTGGACATGTATCACAGGGAGCATGTTAGTCTAATATAATCACACCCCATCCTCATATTCTAATCGGATGAGAGGAGGACCAAGTCGTCCCTCCCCGGGCCAACTTTAAGTCTTGCTTTCACATCTTCCGTCTGCCTTGCTAAATCCAACTTGGAGTTTTAATATATAACCGTCGGACAAGTCCAGCCCAGTTCCGTCCCCGGGGAAGCAGGACGAAGAAGCTCCATCTGGAGTCAGTAACCATGGAGGGGAGCAAACCGGGAAACGGCTCCTTCCCTGGTGATTCCGAGGATGGGATGGATTCCAAGGCCAATGGAGCCACTGCACATCCCGTTGCTTCATTTGGGGAAGAAGATGGAGGTGGCGCTAAGGTCAACTACAGGGGATGGAGAGCCATGCCCTTCATCATCGTGAGCTGGGCTGCCAATCCGTTGCCCGCGGCCGGACACGATGTTTCACCGAGTTCTGATCTCTTGAGCTGGGGATCGTTTGATCTGCGAATGTAGGTTACGAGACATTCGAGAAGTTGGAGGGGATCGGGATACAGGCGAACCTCTCAAGCCGAACCAGACCGACATTTTTTACTCTGGGCTCTTGGTTCAAAGCTAGGTGGGCACTTTTGGCCTCACGCCTTATTCTAGTGATTTTTGCGTGCGCGTGAAGAAAGAAATGAGGGAGATGTGAGAGTAAGCAGAAAGAATTAGTGCATCTCTTTATTATTATTGATGTACATGTATTTATAGGTATATTGCTACTAACGGTAATAAAACAGCTAGAATATTCCTAATATTTTATTTATGGTAATTGTTTTCCTTTGATTTAGTCTAATTATCTATCTATTATTGTATTTTAAGTAATAGCGAACATTCCCCCGTAAATTTATCCCTTCTCTTTAAGTCATTTCACCAAGCAAATAGACTTCTTCAGGCCCATCGACTTCCTTGCTTCATGACCCGTGGGCATTCTCTTTGTATGGACCTGACTAGGGGTGAAAATGAGCCGAGCCGCTCGCGAGCTAGCTCGGTCAAAGCTCGGTTCGAGCTCGAGCCAGTTCGTTCCGGTTCGTTAACGAAACGAGCCGAGCTCGAGTCGAAACACTATCAGCTCGAAGGCTCGCGAGCCTAATATTATATAATAAATTTAAATAATTTATTAATAAAAAATTAATAAAATTACCTAAAAAACTTTTTCCTTCCCCCTCCCCACACTATGTGGTAAAAGCAAACCCTAAAGAAAAAACCTCTCTCTCCTTCTCCTTTTGGTGTGGTGATCTCCTCTCTTTATTAGATAAGTGGAAAATAATCGGCCTTTTCATACTTTGTGTCTCGCGAGGATCGACCGGAGCGAGCGTTAAAAAGTACCGGAGAGGAGCTGGCCGAATTTTATGACCGCGGGTAAGCGACATAAAGTAGTGAAGGCGTCATAGTCAAGGTACGCTTCCCACCCCCTTACCCTCTCATATTGTGTTTGGGCATGATGATTCAAAGCACACGTGAATAGGAAGATCCGATGCCCTCTCATCGCTTGTTGGTTCATGATGATTTTCTATTCTGTGTTTTCCCTATAATTTTCTTTTTTGAAAAAAAAAATTGGGTTTCGTGATTTTAAATTATCTATGCAAATGATTTGAAGTGAACTTTATTATATATGTTTTCGAGCCAACCGAGCCGAGTTCAAGTCAACGTCAATATATGTATATTTTGAAATCGTGCTCGAGCTTTCGAGCCGAGCTTTCGAGCCAAGCTTAGACTCGATCTACATTCGAGCCTTTCGAGCCGAGCTCGAGCTCTCCATAATTGGAACGAGCCGAGTTCGAGCTCCAACTATTTGACCTCGATCGAGCTTGAGCCGAGCTCGAGCTCGAGTTTCCTAATCGAGCCGAGCTCGAGCCTGGGAGTACTCGGTCTCGACTCGACTCATTTTCACCCCTAGACCTGACCCACTTTTTTCCACTTAATTAAGTGATGTATCCCTCACTTGTAAATTAGGTTAGAGCTCAGATAATCCTCGCGTCTTCTTCGTGCAACTCCGTTGTTAGGGTTTAGCTCTTCTTTGTTGCTCGTTCTTGCCCAGTCATCTGTTCTTCCCGTTGTGAGCTCTTGGTTCTTATGTGGCATTTCTTGTCCTTGACCTGGATTATTCGAGGTAGGAAGTAGTTGATCTTTGATCGGTGGTAAATGAGAAACCCAACAACGCAACTACAGAAATTTCAGAAAATGCTGCGGCAAAGAGGTCGCTACTGTTTCATTCAACAACAGTCAACCACAACGCACCAACCATAATCGCAACCCACAACCAAACCCCGACAGCCCAAGCACACAAAATCCGACTCCAAATCACCACCTCACCACCCACGACGTCATTCTCTACTTCACCTGAGATCTAACTAACTTCCTCCGATGGCCGCACTGTCAGCTATATACAGCTAATTTTCCAAGCTGGGCTAGACCCGCTATACAAGCCCACCAATTATCCAACCCACCCTTTAAACTATAACGGCCCTTCCCCTAACGGCTACTAACGGACGAATCTCGCGCCCCCGCCCTTTTTCTTCGGTCCTTCCTTCCTCTGTTACTAGATGTCCCAGAACTCCTACTGCCAACGTCCTCATCCTTCCTGCTCCTTCTTATTTCTTCGCTTCTCCGCCTCGCCTCTGTCCCTCTTCCTCGTATCAAGCGTCCCCCCTTGGATTACACTTGTCCTCAAGTGTACAGCCGGGATATTTGTTTCTAACTCAAAGAGAAATTCCCAGGTTACATCCTCCTCCAACTCCCCTCCCACTTTAGTAACAGCATGATTACCTCTTTTAACCATTCGTCTAGCTAAAATGGCTATCGGTTTCCTGATCTGTGGTTCAAAGAACTCTGGTAATGCAGCAGAAACTCGAGATACATCAGCAACGCTCCGACGCAGCTTTGAAACATGAAAAGTGGGGTGGACAGTAGATCCCAGAGGTAACTCCAGCCGGTATGCCACCTTACCGATACGATCAATCACCTTGTACGGCCCATAGAACAAGGGAGAATGCTTATGGTAATTTCGTCGGGCTACCGATTGCTGTCTATAGGGTCGGAGCTTAACAAGCACCCAGTCCTTGATATTGAACTCCCGTTCAGATCTATGCTTATCGGCCTGTTGTTTCATTCTGTGCTGTTGAAACCTCAACAATTAGATCATTCCCTCCCTGTCTCTGAGCTCTCTGTCTATCGATGGCAATACATGGTCATGAGGGAGGTAAGGTATGTGTATCAGAGGCGGGCACCCGTATAGAGCTTCGAAAGGACTCATCTGAATGGCTGAATGGTAGGTGCTGTTGTACCACCATTCAGCCAATGATAACCATCTTCCCCACTCCTTTGGACACTCTCCCACCATACATCTTAAATAGGTTTCTAGGCAGCTCTACCCCTTGTAAAGTCATCAACTCCTTCCAAAATTTGCTCAGAAAAATGGTGTCACGATCTGTCACAATAGTGGCCGGAAGTCCATGTAGCTTGAAATGTTATCCAGAAAGATCCGTGCTACATCCTTAGCTAAATAGGGGTGCCTCAAAGCCAAGAAATGCCCATACTTGCTTAGCCTATCCACCACTACCAGGATGCTGTATTTTCCTTACGAAAGAGGTAAACCTTCAATAAAATCCATGGAAATATCCCTCCAGACCTCGCTGGGTATTGGCAGAGGTTGCAGCAATCCGGGTGAAGCTGCATTATCGTATTTATATCTCAGGCAAACGGCACACTCTCTGATAAACTCTCGAACCTCCTTCTCCACACCTTTCCAAACGAAAAGACTCTTGATTCTTTTACAAGTAGCTAACACCCCTGAGTGACCTCCAATTGGGCTGTTGTGGAATAAATTAATGATTTTCCGTTTGAGCTCTGGCTATTACCCACCACCAACTTGGATCCTCTTTTTAACAAACCTTATTGCCATTGGTACTTTGAGTGAGTATGTTGACTCTGTTCTCCCTTTTCTAACCCTTCTATGAGCTTAGCACATTTAGCATCAGTTACCCAGCTCTCTTTAATCTCATCCAGCAGAGTCGGTGCGTACTCAGAAGTGATGGTGGATAACACCTCCGGTCCTTGAATCCTAGACAAAGCGTCGGCAGCCACGTTTTCTCTTCCTTTCTTATACATAATCTCATAGTCGTAGCCCATTAACTTCGCAAGCCACTTGAACTGACTCTCCATGTGGAGCCTCTGTTCTAATAGGTAGTTTAAGCTTTGATGGTCTGTCTGAATGATGAAGTGTTTGCCCGTCAAGTAGTGGTGCCACTTTCCCACCACATAAACAATAAAATAAAGCTCTTTCTCATAGACAGATAAACCAAAGTGCCGTGGACTAATATGCTTGCTGATATAAGCAATGGGATGGCGCTTCTGCATTAAAACTGCACCAATGCCCACTTCACACGCATCTGTTTCCACTATGAAGGTCTCAGTAACATCGGGGAGAGCCAAGACCGGGGCTGAACTTAACAAGGTCTTCAACTGGTGGAACGCCTCCTGAGCTTCAGCTGACCATCAACGGTCGGCTAATAACGCCATATCCCCTCATGAATCTTCGATAATATCCGCTTAAACCCAAGAACCCTCTCAGCTGCTTCACGGTCGTAGGGATAGGCCACTCCTGAACCGCCCTCACCTTGGCTGGGTCCGTTGAGACGCCCTCGGCACCAATGAAGTGTCCCAAGTATTCTATCTTTGTACTCCCGAACGCACATTTGGATCTTTTGGCGAACAAGGTGTGCTGCCTCAGAATTGATAAGGCCAACTGCAAATGCTTAGCATGTTCTCCTCTGGTTTTGCTGTAAACCAATATGTCGTCGAAGAAAACCAGAATAAATTTTCTGAGGTAGGGTCTAAAGATAGTATTCATGAGTCCTTGAAACGTTGAAGGAGCATTGGTGAGGCCGAATGGCATAACCAGGAATTCGTAGTGGCCGTCGTGTGTCCGAAAGGCTGTCTTGTATACATCCTGCGGAGCCATCCTAATATGATGATACCCTGCCCTCAAGTCAATCTTCGAGAATATTGTGGCCCCAAACAACTCATCCAGCAACTCTTCTATGATGGGAATTGGATATTTATCCTTCACTGTCAAGGCATTCAATTCTCTATAGTCAACACATAACCTTCACAATCCATCCTTCTTCTACACAAGGACCACCGGAGAGGAAAACGAACTCCTGCTCGGCTGTATCACCCCTGCATTTAGTAATTCTTGTATCATACGCTCAAGCACGTCCTTCTGTGTTGCTGAATGACGATACGGCCTAACATTGACCCCTTGCACTCCCTTCTTAAGCTGAATCACGTGTTCATGCCCTCTAAAAGGGGGAAGATCTGTTGGTTCTTAGAAGATATCTTCAAAGGAAGCTATTACTTCTTCCCAGTCCCGTTGTACTTCTGTTGTATAGCAATATAATGGATTTTCAACCAATTCTGCAGCTGGTACTTCCATCCAACAGCAGATAAAGTGGGTATTGCATTTCTCCAAGATCTACCTTCCTTTGCTGTCAACTGTAACACCTTGCTATCTAATGTTTGTTCATTACCCACCAACCTCACTTCTTTCTGTCTCCAACTAAACCACATAATAGCCTCCTGAAAATTCCAGGTTATGTCGCCCAACTCAGCTAACCACTTGACCCCCAACACCATTTCACATCCCCCTAATGCAATCAAATAGAAGTCAGCCTCGAAACTGTGTCCCTGCAAATCCCACTCAAATCTCTTCAGCATGCTAGTGCAGTAGATGTTTCGGCCATCAGCCACCATTACCTGCACTGGTGCTATAGGAACACCAGCCAAATTCATTCCCTTAACCACCCCCAAATTCAAAAAATTATGGGTGCTACCGGAGTTGATTAATATGTTTAAACTTTCTTCTGAACTGCCCCACCACCTTCATTGTTTGAACTCCGTTTCTTCCTTCTATTCCCTTCATGGCATGCATACTAACCGTGATGTCCTCTTGCCCTCCCGTTAGTCTATCCCAATTGTCATCCCCATTCATAGTCTCCTCTCCTTCCTCCCGTCCCTCTTCTGCAATCAAAGAGAAAAATTGCCGCTTAGCACATCTGTGGGATCGTGTGAATGGTTCATTGCAGCCGAAGCATAATCCCTTCAATCTCCTATCTTCTATCTCTTCTTGTGTTAAGCGTCCCCTTCCCTAGGGAGCATTTCTATTATCTTCTCCGGCTGTAAATCCCCTATTGCTTCCCCCTCTATAAGGGCTGCCTGGACTACCAGTATTACCAAGTGGCTCGGTATTCCTTAAACTTCCCATATTGGTAGGCGTGATTGCTGTAGGTTCTCCTCTCATTCCCGCTTCTCTCCCAGCTACCCTGTTAGTAAATCGTGGAGGCCTCGCTCCCTGCCCCATTTCAATGATCGGTGCATCCTGACTTAGAATCCTGGCGTTTGCTTGAGCACTCAACAGGTCAATTGGTCGAAGTAGCCACAGTGTGCTCCGGTATTCCTCCTTCAAACCATTGATGAATAAGCTCACCTGAAATTGCATTGGCAAGTCTATCTTTTCCAGCACTCTCCTCAAACAAGCGTCAAATTCAGCCATATATGAATAAAGGTTATCCAATTTTCCTTCCAGCTTTAGATTCTTCATTTTGCCTATCGGATCTTCAAATACTTCCGCCCCGAACCTCCTGTTGAGAGCTGCTGCATATTCCTCCCAGCTCAAGGGAGCTCCCGGACTCCTATTCTTTATGAACGTATAATGCCACTGCAAGGCCCCGCCGTACATGTAAAGAGAAGCTAACTTGACTTTCTTATCTTCTGGCACACCCTCTAATTCGAAGTAACGTTGACACTTATATAACCAGACTTCTAAGTTGTTTCCATCAAAATCGGGAAACTCAATCTTCGGCATAACAAAGGTGACAGGTCCTCTGCTGTTTACCTCCAGTTCCCTCGTTACCGTCCTCTCCGTCGCGCCCCTATCCAACAAAGACAATCCCGTGTCTTTCTGCCTATCCATTTCTGCTAGCTGTGTTTTCATCTCGGTCAGTTGGGACATCGTGTTAGTTTGCATCTCCTTCATCTGGGTCGTCATAAGCTCCATCCTCTGCATCATTTCATTCAACACCGAGTTCATGGCTTCCTGGTCCCTTTTTAACTCGCCGTACCTGGTTTCCATAGCTTACCACCGGATCGCTGCTCTGATACCCTTGATCGGTGGTAAATGAAAAACCCAACAATGCAACTACAGAAATTCCAGAAAATGCTGCAGCAAAGAGATCGCTACTGTTTCATTCAACAACAGTCAACCACAACACACCAACCACAATCGCAACCCACAACCAAACCCCGGCAGCCCAAGCACACAAAATCCGACTCCAAATCACCACCTCACCACTCACAACGTCACCCACGACGCCATTCTCTGCTTCACCTGAGATCTAACTAACTTCCTCCGACGGCCGCACTATCAGTTATATACAGCTAATTTTCCAGGCTGGGCTAGACCCGCTATACAACCCCACTAATTATCCAACCCACCCTTTAAACTATAACGGCCCTTCCCCCAACGGCTACTAACGGACGGATCTCGCGCCCCCGCCCTTTTTCTTCGGTCCTTCCTTCCTCTGTTACTAGATGTCCCTGAGCTCCTACTACCAACGTCCTCATCCTTCCTACTCCTTCTTATTTCTTCGCTTTTCCGCCTCGCCTCTGTCCCTCCTCCTCATATCAATCTTCTTCTTGGGAAAGCATGATTGTTGGTTCTTGATTCTGTTGATTTTCAGCTGTGCGAGGGCTTTGATTTCCTTGTTTCTTGGGTGGTGAGACGGTACTGTTGTTTTCTGGGTTAGCATGCGTCTTTCCTCGCACTGTGAGCTTGCTTCTACACCTTATTACTCGTTGGGTTGATGGGGCTTTAGTCAATGGATCTGCAAGTTGATCTTCTGAGCTGACATGGTATATATGTATCGCGCCTTGCATAACTTTCTCACGGATGAAGTGATAATCTATCTCCACACGTTTGGTACGCGCGTGTAGAATGAGATTTGCTGCAAGTTGTATAGTACTAAGGTTATCACAGTAAATTGAAGGCGGATGTTTAACCTGGAGTTCCTTCAGTAATTCTTCTATCCAGGTTACTTCTGCGATGCCATCAGCTAGAGCTCTATATTCTGCTTCTGTACTGGACCGGGAGACAATCTTTTGTTTGTGAGAAACCCAGGATATTAGATTAGGTCCTATGAATGTGCAATATATGCTCGTGCTTTTCCTGTCATCTGGGCAACTAGCCCAGTCTGCATCAGTGTAGCAAATTAATTCATTAATAGTACCTCCTGTTATTGTGATTCCATGCGTGAGTGTGCCTTTGAGGTACCGTAGTATTCTTTTGGCAGCCTGCAAGTGTGTTGTAGTTGGACTTTGTAGGAACTGACATGCCTTGTTTACAGCAAAGCTGATGTTCGGTCTTATGTTGGTGCAATATTGTAGATCTTCTACTAGACTTCTGTAAGGTGTGGGATCAAGCAATGGTTCTCCATCAAAGCGAGACAACTGTCCTGTAGTCGCCATTGGTGTTGGTGCAGGCTTGCACTCGGTCATTCCTGCTTTCACAAGTAAGTCCCTTACGTACCTTTCTTGACATAGATGTAGTGCTTGATCTTATTTTGTGACTTGAATGCCTAAGAAGTAGGCTAGTTCGCCTAGGTCTTTGAGGGCAAACTGCTGATGTAGACTGGTAGTGAGTTCTTGGACTTGATGTTTATTCGATCCTGTAATAATAATGTCATCTACATAGACAAGGAGAATTGTTAGTGCAGTGGGTGTCCTATGATAGAACATTGACGCATCTGCCTTGGAATTCACGAAGCCTTTTTTAATTAGGCAAGTGCTTGGTTTGAGATACCATGCCCTTGGGCTCTGTTTCAATCCGTATAGTGACTTCTTTAATCTGCAGACGAAATCAGGATGTTTCAAATTTTCAAAGCCTGGTGGTTGTGCCATTAAGACTTCTTCTGTAAGATCCCCGTTGAGGAAGGCATTGTTGACATCTAGCTGTTGTAGTTGCCATCCTTGACTGACTGCTAACGCAAGTATGATGCGGATGGTCTGATGTTTCACCACTGGACTGAATGTCTCTGAGTAGTCGATCCCTTGAGTTTGATGATACCCTTTTGCAACTAACCGTGCTTTACATCTTTCCAAGGTGCCGTCTGAGTTATGTTTTACCTTAAAAACCCATTTGCTGCCAATGATTCCTTTTCCCCCCGTGTTTGGTACTAGCTCCCAGGTGGCATTTCTTTTCAGGGCCTCAAGTTCTTTATCCATTGCTTCTCGCCATATGGGTGATTGTAGTGCTTCTTGTAGGGTAGTTGGCTCACTGGTTATTGTCTTCATAGAGGATGTATAATAAAATTTTGGTTTATATATGCCTACCTTGGATCTTGTTACCATGTGATGTCTTGTATTGGGTTCAACTTGAGTACTCTGTTGGGTCACTTCTTGAGTATCTATTGGTTGTGTCCTTAAAGCTGGTAATATTTCTGAGTAGTGTGATGTCTTGTCTTCTGCTTCTCTGCTATGCTGGATTGGTTCCTTTTGCCAATCTTGTTCCGCTGGTTGAGTGTGTGTTGCACTGTTTTCTTGTAGAATAAGAGGAGGTAGGGCAGATGATATCTCTATGCTTGGAGTGTATGATATGTTGTCTTCTGCTTCACTGCTACGGTGGATTGGTTCTACTTGCTTCTCTTGTTCAGCTATTTTCTGTTGAATGTGGGTTGTGATATTACTTTGTAGAATAGGAAGAGGTGGAACTGGTGTTACCTGACTTGGTTGGTTGCGTTGAGCTCATCCTTAATTGGTATTGTGGAATGGGAAAGTAGTTTCGTCGAAGAGTACATCCCTTGAAACATAGAGTCTGCCATTCTTCTTGTCGCATATATGATCTTTGTGATACGTACTTTGTCCTAAATAAACACAAGAAGTAGATCTATTTTCTAATTTGTGAGTATTATAGGGTCTTATACATGGAAAACAGGTGCACCCAAAACCTTTTAATGTTTTGTAGTTAGGTGTTATCCCTAGTAGTAGCTGATGTGGTGAGTTATTATGCAGAAGCTTAGCTGGCAGCATGTTAATAAGAAAAACATAGTGGTTAAATGCATATGGCCAATAGTTTTTAGGCCTGTTCGCATGATTAAGTAATGTAAGTCCTACCTCTACTACATGTCTATTCTTACGTTCAACTCTCCCATTCTGTTGAGGTGTATATGGGCATGAGATTTGATGTCTAATGCCTTGCTTTAGTAGATGAATATGCAGTGTGGGAAATTCTCCTCCCCAATCTGACCTTACCGTCTTGATGTTTGTATTATGTTGTGTCTTGACCAGCTTCTGGAAATGGGAGAATGTTGCGATGGCTTGATCCTTTGAGGAGAGAAAATATATCCAAGTATATCTTGAATAATCATCGATTAAGAGCATAAAGTACTTCGCACCTGTGGCTGATTGAATAGGCGAGGGTCCCCATAGATCTGTGTGTATGAGCTGAAATGGACAGGTTGCTCTTGATTCTGATATTTGAAACGGTAGTTTATGGTGTTTGCTTATAGCACATGCATGACAAAATGGAAGATTGTTATTGAATGAGTTGAAAGTACATGATAGAATTTTCCTTAGAACCTCTGAATTAGGGTGTCCTAGTCTTGAATGCCACAATTGGGAATCTCCTTAAGGTAGCTGGGTGAATAGGATTGTTGGAGTTGGCCCATGACTACTGGAAGTGAAGCGTCGAATTGGGATTTTGAACAAGCCGTGTTGTATTGGTCCTTTGTAGAGAGTCTGTTGTGATTGCTTGTCCTTTATACAAAAGAAGTTAGGATGAAACTCTACAATAACATTATTGTCAAAACAGAGTTTAGAAATGCTTATAAGGCGTTAGTTGATGTGAGGTGTATGCAATATATTTAATAGATTTACCTTAGACTGTGGTGAGAGTGCTAGAATTCGTGTACCTGTATTGGAAATTTTAGTTATATGACCATTACCTAGTAAGATAGATTGTGTACCTTGATATGGCGTTGCTTCTTGTAAATTTGCTTCTTCTGGTGTGACATGATGTGTAGCCCCAGAGCTAGGAGCTAGTTGTCTGTCATTTTTTACTGTGAGTCATTTCTCTCCTGCACATGATGATAACCTGTTTGTGTATGATGATACGTGGGTGGTTGATGTGTGTTAGTGTAGTGTGCTTGTGGATTTTGGGTAAAAGAGGGTTTATATGTAGAGTTGAGCCTATGATAGCAATTTGCTGCTGCATGACCAAGTTTGAAGCAAATTTGACACTTTGGTTTAGGTTTGAAATGCCTGTTTTGCCACCTAGGTGTGTTTAAGTAAGAAGGTGGCTGCCAAAGAATGCCAGGTTGGCTTGTAGTAGTGTTAAAAGGTTTCGGGTAGCTCCTAGGATGTGGTTGGTAGATAGAGGTGTTGTATTTTTGCATTTCTGGCTTGAGAGTAGTGTGTTGAATCTGTGGAAGTACCCGCTCAGCTATTTGCCTTTTTTCCAGGCGAAGGTTGAAGCTAAGGAGGATATTATGCACTTCTTCTAGTGATGGTTGATCTGGTCGGCTGATGATAACTGTGAGGCAGCATCATATTCTGCAGGTAACCCTTTTAGTATGATGCTCCATACATAGTCTTTCTGCTTAAGAGGTTCTACTATAGCCGAGAGTTGATCTGTAAAAGTCTTGATGGAGCTAAGATATTGCTGCATGGTGAGGCCTTCCTTTTTGTGTTGTTGCATCTGCATTCTAAGGTTAGCTATTCTTGCTGTAGAAGTAGACTGATACCTGTTCTTCAAGGTTTCTCAAACCTCATGAGCGGTTTGGCAACTTACTACATGTGTTGGTGCCTCGGAGGCGAGGGAGCCGAATAGGATGCTCATGATAGACTTGTCGACTCTCTGCCATTACTTATATTCAGGATTGATTGTTGTTTGATCTTCTTTCAGGAATTGGGGAGGAGTCGAGTGCTGCCAAAACACCAAATCTTCATATCCACCAGCGATTATGGTTGTAAGTAGTTTTCCTCTCCATATTGTATAATTCCTATCATCTAATTTTGTAGTAGTTGAGAAGGTTCCTGGTGGAAGTTGAACAGGGGTAGGGAATTTGCTTTCAAAGCTGTAAATAGACGAAGTTTCATTTTCCCTTGAGGATATATAGGATGCATTCGGATTCTGGGTACTTTCTCCCATTGATCGGAAATTTTCTGGCTGTTTAGGCTAAAGAATGCTCTGATAACATGAAGAAAGAAATGAGGGAGATGTGAGAGTATGCAGAAAGAATTAGTACATCTCTTTGTTATTATTGATGTACATGTATTTATAGGTATATTGCTACTAACGGTAATAAAACGGCTAATATTTTATTTATGGTAATTGTTTTCCTTTGATTTAGTCTAATTATCTATCTATTATTGTATTTTAAGTAATAGCTAACAGTGCGGGAGTTTGAATAGTGGACCTCTGATGTCGTATAAAAAGTTCAACCTCAAAGCTTGAGCTATTAGGTGAGACTAGTTATAGTTTACCGCCTTCCTCGGGGATGAATTTTTTGAGTCTGGGGAGAAGGACGCGTGCTCAAGGTTTCTGATGTTTTTGCCGCCTGCAGGGTTTGCAAGTTATTCAGTTAACTGCGCCGGCATGCCGAAACAGCGGCACTTGTGTCGGGCCCACAGCAGGGCAAATTGCCTTCCTGTTGGCCGGGCTCGGCTCCTGAATACAGGAGCGGCAGGTGTTCGTCCCTGCAACTTTGCTTTTGGAGCGGACCAGTTTAACCCTCATGCTAAATCTGGGAAGAGCGGCATTGACAGCTTCTTCAACTGGTACTTCTTCAAGTTCACCTTTGCGGAGATGGTTTCAGTTACCCTCATAGTATACGTGCAATCGAACGTGAGCTGGGCGATTGGTTTGGAGATCCCAGCGATACTGATGATGACATCGGTTGCGGTCTACTTCATGGGTTCGAGAATATATGTAAAGGTGAAAGCTCAGGGGAGTCCCGTTACGAGCATCGCACAGGTCGTGGTGGTTGCGGTGAAGAAATCCCGGTTAGAACTGCCCGAGCAGCCTCAGGACTCTCTCTTCAAGTACATCCCGCCACAGTCCTTCAACTCCAAGCTTCCGTACACCGATCAATTCACATACCTCGACAAGGCTGCAATCGTGACCCCAAATGACAAAATAAACCCAGATGGCTCACCTGCCGACCCATGGAGACTGTGCAGTGTGCAGCAAGTTGAATAAGTGAAGTGCCAAATGCGGGTCATTCCGATCTGGGCGGCAGCCATGTTCTATTACATCATCATTGTGCAACAGCAGACGTTCGCGATCTTCCAGGCGACTCAGTCTGACAGACGTCTCGGCAGTTCCGGTTTTAAGATCCCCGCAGCGACTTACACTGTCTTCCTGATGCCGAGCCTCTCGATCTTCTTCCCAATCTACGACGGGCTACGTGTCCCGCTTCTCAGAAGGGTAACCGGGAAGCCTGGAGGCATAACAGTCCTGCAAAGGATGGTCATTGGCTTCCTCATATCCGTACTGGCCTTGTTAGTGTCCGCCATCGTTGAAGAGCGGAGGAGGACGATAGCCTTGACAAGGCCCACGTTGGGAGTTTACCTAGAAGAGGAGCAATCTCGTCAATGTCAGCACTCTGGTTGATCCCGCAGTTGTAGAAATGGCGCATCCGGAAAACGGCGGTGTTTGAACCTAGTAGGAATTCGCTCGATCTGGCATGTAATAGCATATCATATTGTTTCCACGGACCACTATTTCATCCGGTCAAAGATTATTCTAGCTTTCAAAAATCACACAAACCATGAGAGCATAATCAAAATCGACAGTTGCATAAGATTAATACAAAAGTAGGCCGTACTGTTGTTTCAAGCCTCTTCGACAAACCTTACAGAGTCGTTCGCCATGGTGTCCCTCTTTAGGCATTTTCCAAGGGTGCGAATAGGGGCTTACCCAAGCTACCACGACAGAAACTGTTGACACACTGCTAATTACACAAGATTTATTGGCCTCAGCACAGATAAGAATGCCATGATTAGAGCCGGAGCTACAGAAGATCGTGTTGCTCTCCTCAGACGGTGTACGATTGCTGGATCGTCTCTATGTCAAGTCCCTTCAGTCTCACAACTGATTCCACATGACCTTTCAGGGTATTCAGTTCCCTCAACCTACAAAGCACAGTGGACAATAAGAACCAATTGAGGGATACATCGCAGCCATTTCGGACCAAAAGCATTTGAATTTCAGTCCAACATCCAAAACTGTTTCTTACCTCGCTATCTCGGCTCTTCTCTTAGCTTCTTCAGCAATATGATTGAGTTCTGCGAAGCGAGTACGCTCGGTGAACATTTTTGTGTCGGGTGGTTGCAACCCATGCAGTGTTCTTTGTGCGTGTGCCCATTGAAGCTCGCGCTGTTCTTTTCCAAAGTCCTTTTGCCTCGTGAATGCAATCTACAGGATCATGAACCATGTTAGTGTATATATAATATAGAACGCAACTTCCCCCACAGAAAAGCGGAACAAATATCCAAATGTTTCTGAATCACGCACCCTCTGCTCGATAACAAGATCCCAGGCCTTCCCACTCAATGCATAACGGATGAAGAACTTGATGAAGTCAAGCGGGATGTAAAAGATGATGTTATAAAGCCAGATGACACCGGCCCAACCCCATCCAATCCCCTCGATAGCAGCAAAGCCCCAGCTCGCGTAAACCGCAATTAGAGTAGCAATCTACCCAGATAAGAAAAGGGTGGATTAAAAGCCTGCTGATAATTCACCAAATTGAGGTGACAAAGCTTATTCAACTCACCAGTTGAGCAATCACAAAAGCCGCAACGAGCAACAACCCGGGACGCTCGACGTAGGACCAACCCCTGGATCGGGTCACAAATATCAAGGCCTGACTGATAGTACTCACTTGCAAGTATATCGCGGAAGCAAGCTTTCGGAAGTCGTCATGGGCAGTCTTCTCAAGAGTGGCTACGCCAAAAACTCTCTGCATTGGTTACTAGAACGTCAGATAGGTTTTTTTATCTATTCTTCAAATGTAAACAGATGGAAGGTCATCGACATAATTTTCAAACAAAAACATCGTTATTAGTTAACAGAACATAAACACAGAAATGCCTGCATAGTCGGTTTACTCTTGAGAACATTATAGTCCTCAATAAATAAGAGATGTATCTGCAGATGATACAGCAAAGCAAAAAACATTCCCATTGGAAACTAAAACTATGATTGAGATGTATACCGGGAAGAAGTTAGTTTCGTAGGCTGCCCAAAAGAAGATAACCGTCATCATAGCCAGGTAACTGCCGAGAATAATTCCGGTAGTGAAGATTTCTGCGAGCTTCCAGCTGTCGGGAAGAGGTGATGGTTTCACCCTATCCTTCGAAATTGTCATGATGGTACCTGAGATTTCAACAGGAATCAACACGTAATTATGTTGTTAAACGAATGCGCATCTTAGAGTGAGTGAAGAGGCAGCCTCCTAGAAGAAAGGAACATGGGGAAGAGAGATAGAGACAGACCATCATTGAGGATAGCAATGATCAGCACCATGAAAGGTGGAAAGTCAAACTTCCATATGAGGGCCAATAACATGAATCCAAGCTGTTGCCACAACAAAATATTCGATATTTCAATCATGATATTAGGAGTAAATATTGGTTGAATTAGTATTGGATAGAAAGACTCACCACTATACGAATTGTAATAGAAACTGCGTAGATCTGCAAGAAGACAACCCACAAGAATGATGAATACATGGACTGAAAAACACACAAATCTAAAAAGTCAAATTTTATGATTCTTGGACTGCAGTGTAAATTAGGGGCTGTGAATTCATACAGTGTAATTTTTCATCCTTTGGAAGATAGCACGACTGGTAAGGACAGCACTGATGATGACACTAAGGCCAGGCTCAGTGAGCACAATGTCAGAAGCACTACGAGCAGCATCAGTGGCATCGGCAACAGCTATCCCAATATCAGCCTTCTTTAGGGCAGGGGCATCGTTGACACCATCTCCCGTCATGCCACATATATGTTTCCTTGCTTGTAATCGCTTCACAATCTCATACTTATGCTCTAAATAAGGGAAAAAGGTAAATCAAACTAAGAGAAATGACACTCGAGAAGTAAAAATTCAGCTAGTAGCAGAGTGGTGGAAAGACCAAACAAAACTAGACAAGCCGAATGATGGTGAGTACCCGGGAAAACACCAGCAAAGCCATCTGCCTTTTCAATGAGCTCGTCAACTGGCAGCGCAGCAATCGATTCATCCTTATTCTGACCTAATAAAGCAGAAGAAGGGTACATGTTTGTGCCCATTCCCAACCGACGGCCAGTTTCTTTGCCTATAGCAAGTTGATCCCCTGTATAAGAGAGGAGATATGGCCCATTAAACACGACCAGCAATGTAGTAACTGAATCAGCGGACGGCGAAATGCTGAACAGCAAAAACTCAGGGATGCAAAGTAACTGAAATCGCGCTTTCAGACAAAGAATGATTCTGTTACCCGTGATCATTTTGACATTAACCCCAAGATTAAGAGCCCTCCTAATTGTCTCGGCACTGTCATGCCTGGGGGGATCAAAAAGTGGCATCAGACCGATGAACTGCCACGGCCCTCCAGGACTCTCCTTTCTTCCTTCTGGAACTTCCTGTAATGATTAGCACAGCAAGAAAGGTTCGATTCATTTGCAGTTACGACTATTACAACCTCCAGCCTATGATAGTCAAAAGCCATGTTATAATGGCAAGAGAAAATGTGCATCAACCTGATACGCTACTGCAAGTGATCGCAGACCACGCTCGGCAAATTTATCAATCACAGCATGGACTCGACGCTCAATCTCCGACTTATTGTGCGCAAGGTTCAGGATCTGGACACGTCACAGTAATAATCTGTAAAACATCCCTGTGAAGGAAGCGTTACAAACACATATTGTAGTTAAGGTACCTGCTCTGGAGCACCTTTGCTCACTCTGTGCATCCTGCCCTCGGAATCGATGTAGGTCAAAGCGGTCCTCTTGTCAGTAGGGTTAAAGGGAAGAAAGTGTACTTCCTGAATCCCAGATCGAGCCTTTCGGTGCAGAAAAACTCATATTAGGAAGATACATGACACAAATACTGGAATTGCAACCAAGCACTATCCAGATGAATATACCTCTTTTGGATCAGCTAGCATCCCAACTATGGCGGAATCTATGGCATCTTGGTTTTCGGTCCTCGATGCTCTAGCAGCCATCAGGACAACAGTATCCGGATCCACTCCTTTTGCAAAGACCTGAGAGTCAACTGTAAGCAAATGTGCATTGACTTTTCAAGCAAAATTCACAACGAAATTATCAAACGGGGAGACCTCGATGAGATTTTTGTCAACAGTAAGCTTGTTCAACGTCAGAGTCCCAGTCTTATCACTGCAGAGGACATCCATTCCAGCCATCTCTTCAATTGCTGTCATTCTCTTGGTGATCGCTCCCTGATGTTGCATGGAAAAGCAATTTATCTTCTTTGAAAATATTACACCCAGTAAAACATGTGGTGCCTCATGTTACCTGCTGAGATAGCCTGTGAGAGCCAATGGCCATGGTGACAGAAAGAACGGTAGGCATGGCAATAGGGATTCCTCCGATGAGAAGAACAAGAAGATTGTCGATTCCAGGGCGATATTTCCTCCGTTGAATCGGATACATGACAATAATTTCAATTATCATCCCGACAGCAATCGAGCAAATGCAGAAATTTCCAATTGCAGTCAAAACCTGTCATAAAGCTCAGCACAAACAGACCAGTCAGCACATCAATCAACCTCAAAAGTGCTTATAAAGAGAATAATGTGAACATCATTCGAAAAAGTTTGGCATGGAGAACTTGCTAATTAGCTTGCCTTCTGGAAATGTCCCACTTGATTAGTGGTATCCACCAAGTGTGCCGCCTTGCCAAAGAAAGTGTGCACACCAGTGGCAATAACCACAGCTTCAATTTCCCCTTGCTTACATGTGGAACCTGAATAAACACCATCTCCAGGGCCTTTGGTGACTGGCAGAGATTCACCGGTGAGTGCAGACTGCAGAGTTTAATCCACAATCTTATCGTCAGATGCCTGGGCTTGGTAGACTGATACAGGTTATGAGCATGTGAGGAAATATAAAATAGAATAAAGCCAACCTGGTCAATTTTCAAGGGATCTCCCTCAAGAAGGCGAGCATCAGCTGGAATTATGTCTCCAAGTTTAATGCTGATTATATCCCCAGGGACTAGCACAGCTGCGTCTTCCTCACTCCACCTTCCATCTCGTAGAACCTTTGAGCAACAGTCAAGATCGACCAGATCAGCATGCAAGACAAGTACCGCAACAAGATCTAAAGCACATTCATCCCATCGAAATAACTACAACTTCAAGGATCCATTAACAGCAACAGACCTTGGCCTTGGGGGCGAGACGAGCCATCAAAGCAGCGGCAGCATTACCCGCATTATTTTCCTCGATGAAGCTGATCGTCGAGTTAATGAAGAGGAGAGTTATGATACCGACAAAATCCTGCCAATCAGGAGGCTTCCCCTGCAAATGATAATACATCACAGTAATGAAAATTTAATAAAAATCTGCCAAAATGATCCCGATAAATTGCACTAGAGCAATGAGTATCCCAAAGACGGTGCATACTCCTCCATTTGCCAGGGCAATGGCCATGATTGCTGCAGCTTCCATGACCCAAGACAGAGGATTCCACATAAACCCCAAGAACTTCAAGAACTTACTCTCCTGAAACAGACCCCCAGAAGTCGTAAACATCATTAAATCTCAATTGATGTTCATATTCATAGGGAAAAAGCAGAAAACAAAGCGAAGGCCAAGCCAGGATGAACATGCCTTCTTCTCCTCGAGCTTGTTCTGGCCGAAAATCGCAAGGCGCTCCTCGGCGGACTGGGTGGTCAGGCCCTCCTTGCTGCATCTCAGATTCTCAAACACTTCCTCAATAGGAATGTTCTCCTGAGAAACCAAAACGCAAAACCCAATGACATTAAACACAACCCAAGAAAAACGCTGAAACCCAGAAACCCAAACAGAAAAGAAAACACAAAGAAACAGCGGAATGTCCTAAATCTCCGCACAGATCTATTACCAAATCCACTGCTTCCTTCAGCACTGCCTCCAACACTTCGCCCTTCTCCCCCATCTCTCTCTGCAATTCTCTTTCTGGCAGCCCCTTCCCTGTCCAAATTGCAGTTCTTTTAAGATTTCCCCCAACTAAACGTCAAACGCCAGTCAATTAACAGGTCACACCAAAAATCTCCACATCTAAAAAAAATAACAGAGAGATAACTCCCAACGGAGATTAAAAAAAAAAGAACTTCTTTGCAAGAACAAGAAAAAACCCGTGCCCGACTCCACCTCCTCCACTCCGAGAATTCCCCCACAAACAAATAGAAAATGGCGATAAAGGAAGAAACTTCCCGACAAAACAAGAGGACCCACGATGGGGCTGGAAAGTAAATCGCGATTCCCTTCAAAGAATTCAACAAAAGACAACACCTTTAGGGGCCAGAAAGCGAGAAAGCTCGGTGAGAAAAAGTGGGTTTCGTTCCCCAGGTCCTAGAAACAATGGGGTGGGATGTCGTGTTGGGATTGGTGTGTATGTAAGAGTTAGAGGGGGAAGAAGAAGAAGAAGAAGAAGAAATAGGAGAAAAAAAAGCAGTTCCTCCCTTTCACCAACTCCGTAACATCAAGACAAAGCACTAAGCAGAGAGGGAGACACAAACCGCCGCTGCAGAGCTTGGGGGGTAGTCGATGTGGGTGGTGAAAAAGCATTGGTTGTAACTGGCGCTTTATACATGTTATTATTATTATTATTATTATTATTAAAAATATTAATTAAATTACCATATCAAAAATAGTCTAAGGAAAATATCAATATAATCTCTCGTTCATATCATTTATTTGTTGTGTAAGAAATTATCTGCGGAGGAACTACAATTAGTTGACTCATTTCATGTCCGTCTTTTACAAAAATTATATCTGATGTTTAAAAAATTCGCCTCTTAATATGTAAAAAAGTCACGTCCTATGTAAAATATTTAAAATGCGCCTCATAGTACTTTAAAATGCACCTCTTAATTTATTAAAATGCGTTTTTCAAATACAATTTTCATAAAAGATGTGTTTTTAAAATGTATTTTTTAAAGTCCCTCAAATTTTTAAATATTTTGAGCGCGTTTTAAATGGTCGAAGAGGGTCTGATTTGATGAAGAGTTTGATTATGGCTCAACGTCCTTTGATTTAGGAAATATCGAGAGTTAACGCACCGACAGAGTTAATAGCCAGGTCAGTGCTACGTAAGCCTTCGCCCGATGACGGCTAATGAAGGATAAAATTAATTTGACGGTATAGCGATATTTTTTAAAGTTTGGGCTAAATCGAAAAAAATCGATAAACGTTAGGATATATAGAATAATTTGGTCAATAATTTATTGTGGTTTTGGGGGTCTGACGTGTCGGCCTTTCTGCTTCTGCTTCTTCTTATTTGTCATTAACCTAATTTCCAATTGATCAACCACCCTCGATTGTAGCATTATTGATAATTGATCATCCCCCACCTCCCCTTCTAACCGTGACTTGGAAAATCCCACGAACGTCTCCGACGAGGGAAAATAATTGCCGTTTTCAACTCTACGTACCAAAACGTCATTCGAGCCAAATATTTAATGCGATCTTGGGAGAGCAAATAAACGACGACGATGCTCGAACACGTGATTTGACTGCTGCTCCACGTTACTTTTCTTCTCCTTTATATTATTATTTCCGAGTCCGACGATGGGATCACATGGCGCCGACGACACACGTCGTCCCCCCCCGGCAAGAAATTGTTTCGAGGGTTTTCCGTGTCGATTTCATTTCCCGATATTTCCATGTTCTCTCTCTCTATGGGATAAACATGAGACTCCCCAAAAGGCATCTCCCCCTCCCCGGGCTCATGTGTTTTGCCAATTCCTCTGCCCCTCCGATGTCGATTTGGACCGCGATATCCGGATCGATCTTAGTCACGAGAACGAGAAGCATCTCTCCGTTTTTTACATGGTGGCCCTCCTCTCCTCTTTCGTTTTCAAAAGTGAAACTTGTATTACACACATGACCCCGTTCATGTCGGATGAATTGTTTTATCTACGGATTTACGACTGGGTCAGTCGGTTGTCTGTACCACACACACACATTGTCTTTTACCACCCTTTTTCTCTCGATCGTGTCGTACGGCCCCGTACTTTTTCCGTAACATCATGCCCCTCAACCCCCCCCCCCCCCTCCCAAGCCAAACCCTTCTCTTCTGTTGTAAAGTCAAGTGTTTCTTGGAACCATCCGAACAAGGTCTGCAAAAAAAAACATGTTACCAGAGCAAGGGATCCGAGGCTCGTCCTACACGTATCGATCGATGGATGTTGAAGTATGAAACGAACGTGGTAGGGTTTGGGAGATGATAAAAATGTTTATGTCGAAAGGATCCGGCTTACAACCAACCATTTGGCCCCCGACCTAACTCCGCCATAAAAGAAATCTTCTCTACCATGAAGAATAATCCTCAGATCAACAACAACAGCAACAAACGAAAGCTTTCGGGGGTGGGGTGGAAATACAATACTAATAATAATAATAATATATAATTGGTCCGAAATTTAATGCATTTACCTAAAACAACGCCTTCTATCCACATCCCCACCATTTCTTTTTCCTTATTTATCCAATCACTAAAAATATATACAAGGTAAATGAAAATAGTCGCAAGATTTTGGAGGAAAAAAAGAAGAAAGTAGTGTCAAAAGCTTTGTCGTTAGTGCTTGGAGGAGGGGGTGGGGAATGAAAGACCTTCTTTATTCTTCTTCTTTATTTTTATAAAATAACAATCCTTTTAAGAAAAGGAAAGTGATGCTTTTTGGGAAAGTGGGGGAGAGGGTGTTTGGATGTTTGTCTTTTTTTTTTTTTTTTTTTTTTTCTTTTTTTTTTTTTTTTGCTTTTCCTTCGGAGTTGAGTGAGTGGAATCTGATTCTGATATTCTCTCGTCCCTTTCCCCGGGCCTTCTCTCCTTCAACTACTCCAATTATTTATTTCATGCAACTTTGGTAAGAATAATAATTCCCTATTTTACACCAAAAAAAGAAAAGGAGAAAAGGATAAGTGTGTACATGATCTTTTTATATATAAAAAAAAAGAAGGAAATTAAAAATGGTTATAATTATTTTGTTTATCCTCTCCCTGCCCAATTTATGTAGATGAACCCCATCCCAAAGAATGGCCCAAAAATAGGCCCAAATTGACAGTAAAAAAACCCATAAAATTCCTACAATAAAAGCCCGATTGCAGCCTTAGGTATCCCCAACTCAATGTTACTGTCCGAAGTCTTGGTTTCCTTACTACCTGCGACTACGGTGAGTTACGCCGGCTTTTTCCACTCCTAACACTGTTTAGGAACGTTCATCTTTAATCATACAACACGAGCATGAGCTTTCAAATGACTGTTTCTTACATGTAAAATCTGGCCTACAACAAAAATCGCCGATCATACATACAAAAATACACGGAGGTCGGGGGGTTGATGAGAAGAAGACGTTTCCTTTTTTCACAAACAGAAGGTGCAACAATGCCAGCTGAAAGAGCGAAAAACCCACAAACCCTCGCATTCTTGATGCAGCCGACAGACCACGACAATCCCCCCAGGAATTTTCGGGGTCCCCTCGTAAGATGAGTTCCGGACTCGAAAAGTTCTTACCAGTGTGTTGTGTTGGGCAGGCCTTCCATCCCCGTGAGTGTATTTCCTATTCCGTCCATACGGCTAGCTCAGACTTTAACGGACTCGCCGGTGAGGGCATCGTGAAGATGCAGGGAACCATCTTTCATTAGATTGAGACTCAGACTCTTGAATCTCTCCCTTGAGTACTGCCGAGATGCCTTCCTCCAATCGGTACCCGTTTTCATCATCGCGACGAATTCATCGTAGCTTATGCGCCCATCCTGGGAGAGAGAGTATATAAAGCACAGGCCAGTCAGTACTGAACAAGATGATGGAAACATATCGATCGTAATCTTCCTTTACCTTTTGTATTTACGTTTCTTTTTTGACAAGTCGTATTTGGGTAGAAATAGAAACAGAATTTGGATAGGGCTAAGAAAACTGCAAACCTTGTCCGTGTCAACTTCATGCATAATTTCTGTAAGTACGGCTGCGTCGATTTCGCTGGATTCATCCGCCAAAGCATCTTGCAATTCCAGTAATTCAATGTATAAACTATCATCCTTGTCAAAAAATGCAAATGCTCTGCGGAAATGTTCATCATTCTCTATTCTCTGCAAGTGAATAGTTACGGCAACAAACTCCCCGTAGTCCAAAACTCCATTGCCATCCACATCGGCCTAAAGAGGAAGGAACAACAACCATATATATGTCAAGGGTCATGATGGATAAGGAATGACCTGAATTGTCAGCGAACTGAATAATCCTAGGTAAAAAGAACCAATAGCCCGACACACAAACATATATGCAGCCACATCACCAAATTAGCTACCACAAGCCCATCGGAAGCAAAGGTTTCCGGAAAAAGAGACTCACAACTTCCATCAGCATCTTGATCTCTGGTTCTGCCAGCTGCGAACCAACTCTCTGAAGCCCAGCCTTCAATTCTGCATATGTAACCCTGCCATCTCCATCAGTGTCCATCAGTGCGAACATTTCTCTGATTACTTCCGCCTCTTCTATAGACAAGTGCTCAGCAATTACCTATAACATCCACAAAGAAGCACATTGGTTTAGACCAAATATAAAAAGAACCAATCAGAAAAGGTCAAATTTAACGTCAAGACACGATAAGACTCTCACACGCAGGGCTTTCTTCTTGAATCTATTCATCATGGAAAACTGCTTCAGTCTTGTCCTCACAATATCTCCAAGCGGAACATTTGAAGCTTTCTTCGCGTTTTGTATCCATGGATGATCTATAAAACAGAAACAACAGCCGAAAAGTAAGTATCCAAGTAAGAGGAAAGCATCCTCTGCAAATCCTCTGGAGAACACTGAGAGTTCCTGCTGGCGAGCGAAGCAGTTAATCTCACTGCAGAGAAGAACCCGCTGAAGATGCACACACCATTTTGGCCAGAGACAAGAAATTACATTGTGTGGATCATTTTAACCCATGATGATCACTGCCACTAGTAATGCATCGCTAGCAAAGGGTAATGAAGTAAATTCTTTCTTACTGATACAATTCCAAGCACCGAGAGGATATTCACCTAGTATGAGACAGGATTTTTTTGGCGAACAATACTAGATTGAGTGTTAACAATCACGAACAACTTACCAAGCACCTGCTGAGCAGTGAACCGCTTTTTTGGATCAGGATCCAACATTTTACCGACAAGATTCTTAGCAGTATCTGAGACTTGAGGCCATGGTTCCCTCTTAAAATCGATGACACCTCTTAAGATAGCAAGAGCAACACCCTGCTCAGTTTCTGCAAAGAATTTATTTAAACGTGAATGTGAATGACCTTTAAGACCAACACTTAATGGCTTGCATTTTGGCTTGACAAGAATAAAATTACCTGCCCAGAAAGGGGGAACCCCACACAACAATATATAAAGAATCACACCGGCACTCCATATATCGACCTCCGGCCCGTAGTTTCTCTTCAGTACCTCTGGAGCCATGTAATACGGGCTTCCGACAATCTCCGAAAAGCGCTCTCCTAAAAGCAACCACAGTTCAAGCCAAACATCAGATCAACAGTCCACTAGTCACTAGAGATCTGGAAAAAGGCAAGTCATCCTCCATATTCTCAACGGCAACATACCGGGCTTAAAGAACACGGATAAGCCAAAATCAATTGCCTTGAGGGCAGCATTCTCCTTCTTATTTGCAAACAAGAAATTTTCAGGCTTCAGATCCCTATGCATCACCCCATTCACATGGCACATCCGCACAACCTCAGCAATCTTTCTCGCCACCCCCGCAGCTGCTCTCTCACTGTAATGACCCCTCGCGACAATCCTATCGAACAACTCCCCTCCTTCACAAAGCTCCATAACCAGATGCACGTTCTCATTATCTTCAAACGTGGCCTTCAGCTTAACTATATTCGGGTGATCAGGTAGCGTAGACATAATAGCAACCTGGCAAAACAGCGCACCCAGAAAGGTATGACAATACATTCACAACAAACATTTACTTACCAAAGAAGGTATATATCCAAACTAAAGATCCCGGTTCCGTAGAGATAAAGGGAAGAAAAGCAATATCGTAGCTTTCAGGCAGATTAAGAAACTTCAAGCCAGAAAAGGGAAGAACAAACGAAACAGAAAGGATTGCCGAAAATCCAAAACTACTACCCCATAGAACACAAAAAGTAAACCACCACCAGATCAAAAGAAACTATCTTTTCTACCCCTCGTCGATCACAAGACTCGAGAAAGATGACCGAGAAATAATAAACAAAAACCTCTCTCCTGACATCCTCAACATCTACAGCGGTCCTCAACTTCCTCTTACTAATACTCTTACAGGCGAGGGCCTCCCTGGTCTCCCTGTCCGTGCAGAGGTAAGTGATCCCGAACTCGCCCCTCCCGAGCTCCCTCCCGAGCGTGTACTTATCCCCGATCCGCGTCCTCCCGCCCATGACCGCCACATCCTTCAGGACCCTTACTGGAGCCGGGGACCGGACCGGGTCCTCCGAGTAAGGGTTCTGCCGGCCATCCCTCCCCTTCTTCCTCCTCCCGGCCTCCTTTCTCCGCTTCTCGGCCGAGTACTCCTCCTCTTCCTCCGAGGATGGCCGCACGCATGCGTTGCAGTTCCCCATTTCTCGCCAAGAGGACAGCAGCAGCAAGAGATGGAGTCTTTCCGCAATTTCGAGGTCAGGAACGGGAAACGGGACACGAGTCTTGCGGAGGAGGTTTCCTCGGCGACGAGGGCAGTGGTTGGTGGTTGGGGATGGGTGGATGGACGGAAGCAAACAGAGAGGGGGAAGTTTGCGGAGAGGAGGACGCTAGAAGAGGGAGGGAGGGAGGGATATTTTCTTTTTGGGTGTTTCGGAGAAATTAATGAAATGCTTTTCTTACATGAGGATAGTTCTGAAGTACAGTGGGGGAAAGAAAATAATTTGGTTTTTACCGTGGGAGGTTTCTAAATTACCAAAACATTGCTCTGATTTCCTTTGTTCCCTCGGTTTTTAGAAAAAACCCAAAATTTTGAAAATCTTTTAATTAAGTCCTTGAAATGGCTGGAGAAGGAAAATCTTCGGAAAATCCTTCTGAAACTCCGTCCCGATTGGAGTTCGTTTCAGAATCTAGAATGTCTCCTTATGGAATTATCAAGAGTATAAATAATATTTCAACTTAGTTAACTATTCAGGGGAGTACAGAGAGTCTTGAGAACCGAAACCATCTTGCTCGGAAAGTAGGTTCTATAGTAAACAAGATGTTAGATTCGATAGAGCATGAAAGAAGTTTAAAAAGGCCTGAAGCCGATGCGACTTCTGGACTGGGGAGTACTACGGGAAAACCAGTCGAAAAATTGAAACTGGGAAGAAGAAATTCCAAACAGGATCAAGGCAAGAGTGTCCATGAAATGTATAAAGAGTCAGTGGCTCCTTACATTTTAGACTCACGAAGGCGAAATGCAAATTTGAACTCTCAAAGTGGAGAGTTGACGAAAGACCTAAGGAAAGCCTTAGGCCTGGCAGAGGAAATTCCAGTTCATTTAGACAATCGAACGTTTAATAAATTAGTGACTGCGAAGAGGAAAATTTACAGGCCCGATTATCCACATAGAACTAAACAAGAGTTTGTTCTAAGGGATAATGTATTAAAGCCTATAATCACCCCTGGTGCTTTTCTAGATATTGATTGTGAGAAGCACGTATCTGAAAAGATAGATGAGTGGTTATCACTAATTCAAATGACTGCGTCTGCAGGAATACTATCCCCTGGATCAGTTTATGAATTAAGTGTGACAGCCCTCATGGGAACAATACAAAAATAATGGAAATCTTTGGTAGTGCATAGTGACATCAAAGAAAAGATAGATCAAGCGCTGACCGTTGATGGTGTATTAGCAATCATCGCTGATGCATTGAAACGGGAGTTTCGTGGTTTTTCGTTATCCACTGAAACTGTGGGAAAGGAGCAATCGTTGACTGCTCTTGTTAAACTATAGACTGTAATATGTGCCTGTTTGATAACTACGTATGTGAATTCCAGAAGTATTATTACAATCTGGACGTAGTTTCTCAACAGTTCATATTGGGAACCTTTTTTGCAAGACTTCTAGAGCCTTGGCCGGAAGTTGCGCAAAAGGCTTATGAATTACTTCTGAGTGAAGAAAAAATTTTTTCGGGACTCGGAGGTAAGATTCAGGCGGTTAAGTAAGCAATGAGGAAAGCGTGTACTGAGCTCCAGGTTAAGGAGGCAGCTAAGAAGCTGTCATACCTAAACAAGAGCTATTGTTCTCAGATTGAATATGTACCTGGGAGGTATGGATGTGATACTCCAGGAGAATCAATGAGAACAAGAAACTTTCCGAAGAAGAAAAAATTTGTTGGATACAATAAAAGGAAAGTTTGGCAAAAAAGAGACATCCAAAAACAACAACAAAGGAGAAGTCCTGCTTACCAAGAAGGTTTGTAAGGAGACGGAATAACCTTAAAGATAAAGATAGGATCGAAGCCTTTAAGAGAAAGCATGGCAAAGAACCTAAATGTCCGAAAGGGAAACCGTTGAGCAACTGCAATTGTTGCTGGTTTTGTAGATCAAAAACCCACAAAATGGATACTTGTCCTCAGAAGAACCAAAGGAGAGAAAGGCTCCGAATGGTGTTTCTGGATGACAAGAGTCATGAAGAAGAAATCCTAGCTTATGAACCAATAGATGAGCTGGATATTTCTGACTTAGATTCGGAAGTAGAATCCATCTATGAAGTTGTATCAAATTACGATACAGACTCAGAAGAGGATTCTGATTTCTGGAAAATGCATCTGTTCATAATGAGAGCAGAGCAAAACGGAGATAGTGATGCGTTGGTTCATTTGGAACCATCGCACCAGGTACTGGAGGAATCCCACCAGTACGAAGATCCATCCCAGTTAGTTCTAGAATGGAGGTTGCCTAATGTTAACGTGAAGGAAGTCTATAATGTGTCAAGATTCAATTTTAGATCTATAATAGACATCTCACAAACAGAAGCAACGGTTCAAGTTACAAGCACGGAACTTGAGACTTTGGATATCCCATTATTAAACGTACAACGCATTAGGGAAACCATGCAACGTACGAGAGGTGTAGATAACTATATACACATTGGGTTGATCCAAGTAGGACTAACTCCGCTATTTCATCTTCCAGCGGATAGTCCTGTGGTAGTAGCGGTGATCGATAAAAAATGGCGAGAGTTTCGAGATCAGCTGATATCAGGTATACAGGCCAACCTTGCAAATGGCCTAGTGTGGTTTCAGGTTCATCCAAATTTCATAATGGCCCTGAACGATCGTTGTTTGGGAAATTAATTGACATTAAGGATTAAATCAATGAATATGGATAGAATGAATTCCCAGGCCAAGTTTTTGGCGTATCATACTAGGGTACTTTATCGATCGATAAATACCACTAATCCTGGTGTGAGGAACATCCCAAGACTTACTGAGTTGTTCGAGGAAGGTCATAATAATTATCAACAATTTCATAGGCGAGAGGTGAACCCACTAGAATTAACCTAGCCAAGAAATTGGGTTATGACTGAGCCTGGTAGTAGCTCTAGACCGATTAGTGCGGCTAATATCCGACAGAGAGGTAACGAGATTACTTTAATGTTGGGAGAACCGCCTAGAGATAGCTTTAGAGCTGACAGGCATTTGTCTGTAGGAATGAAATCAGCTTTTTGCTGGCAGTGTAAGCGACCTGGACATAGATCATTCGAATGTCCAAATAAGCTGAAAGCTGCGGATTCTCATAAGGGAGTGGCTAATCTCAAAGAGAAGGTAATCACCAACTCCAAGAGAAAAGCGGAACCAGATCTCCAGAAGGAGATGGTTGATCCTAAGGAGAAAGCTTCGGCTAACTCTAAAGGAAAGATGAAGATTGATTCTCAGAAGAGAATTGTTGAACCTAAGGAAAAGGTAATAACCAATTCCAAAGGAAAAGCAGGGAAAAATTCCCAGAAGGGAATGACGGGTCCTAAAGGAGAAGTTAAGGTCAACTCCAAAGGAAACGTGATGAAAGACTCTCAAGAGATGGTGAGTGATCCTTAAGAGGTAAGCTCTAAAGGAAAAGCGAATATGGCGGATCTGAAGGAAGAAGCTCAGGCTAATTCCCAAGAAAAAGCCAGAAAGGAGAAGAAAGCAAAACAACTTAAGTCTTCTGGTCCTAAGAAGGATGAAAAGGTTGAAGAACCTTGGTGGTACCCGTTAACCACGGAGCAGTTCAATTACTGCCGTAATTACCTGGCTAAAGAGCAGAAAGTCTCCATAAACCAAGCTGTTAAATCCTACAAGGCTTTATGACAAAGCCAGAAGGAACAGAAAGAGCGAGTGGAGAGTGAGTATGCTGAGAAGGAAGCTAAGTTTAAAGCTTTCATAGGAGAGCCAGTTGTTCAAAAGGAAAAACATCCTGACGATACGGCAGAAATGGAGTACGACGAGTATTTCAATTACGAAATACCAGGAACACTCGAGGAAGGTAATCCTAAAACTCAGGAGAACCTTGAGGAAGTAATTCCTGAAGGAGGTTCGGTTAGAGAACCTGGTGAGCAAGCTCACGATGACAAAGGTCATTAAGATCTAGATGGATCTTGGTTTTTTGATTTGGACTCTTTCGAAGATAGATCCCTATCTTGGGATGCCACTGTTGTCTGTGGAGGACTCATGTGTGGTATTAAAAATAATTACCAACGCCAGATTGAGTTTTTTGCAGCAAAGGCGATAGAGTATATCAAAGATCTGGAGTCTAAGTTGACCTACAAGGCTGCAGATGGAGAAGAACTGTCTAAGACCGTAAGGGATAGACAGCAAATTCTCACCACGACTATGTCCATATTACCATGCGAAATCAAAGACTACGAGACTTCAAAAGTAGTAGTGGATATGAGAGAATCCTCTCTCGAGGAGAACTCTATACTTCAACCGTATATGCACTGGATATCGGAAAAGTGGCCATCTCTGAGAATTAATTCAGGTATGGTGGGAGTTGCTTTACCTTATTTGTATGCGGGTTTTTTCGATATTCTGGAGATCGATAGAATCAGAATCAGAACAGATAGAACCATTGCCTCACTTGGTAAAGTTCATACTCGGATGCCTAGGCTACGGTTCAAAGTATGTCACGGCATTGATTACTAGCACTATGATGGAGGAGGAAGAACATAAAAAGTTTGGGAAAGTAATTCTTCCCAACATGCAAGTTTGGGATATCCATCCTAGTGAAAGTAGGCATCTGATAGAACCTCAACGACAGGACCTTGATCAGAGTGGTTTATGGCGAAAGTATTACGAAGATAAAACTGTAAGAAAAGCCATAAAGATTGAGTTTCTGAAGGATGTGTTCGAGCACGTATTTACCAGCAAGGAGTTATACTATGTGCTCAGTGACGGGATGACAACTATCACGATCCTACGTTCCTATCTCAGTTATGCAGATGAGCAAGCAGGGGAGCGAGGATGGGAGAGAGTTTTGGATCTTCTGGATAGTTTCTGGAAGAGAGAAAACTCTGAATTGTGCCTCCGGACGGACACCTTCGAAGTCTGGAGAAAAATCGCTGACTACACCGACAAATCCTTGGCACAACGATTTAAGCAAGACGAAGAGAGAGCCCAACAAAATTGTGAAGGACTAGGACTCTCTGAAGTAGTTAGCGAAACATCAAAAGCCAATGAAGAAGGAATCTCCCTAGACGAAGCGATGATGCAGAAGGGAGAGGAAGATTGTATAAAGTTAGAATAGACAATTTTGTAGTCTAGCTAGCTTTTGTAAGTTTTTGATAAAGTAGATTCTTTTTACTTTTAAGCTGGCAAACAGTGCACAGGCACCAGCTTCTCTGTGTATATATTTCACAATCCTCTACCTCATTTGAGGGAAGCGATCTGAATAGAGAATTTTCTCTCACATCTCTCTGAGTCAAAATTCTTTGATCGTTCTCCACAACAATACCTTAAGGAATTAAGAGTGGTTACAATTAATCAGAATTGATTAAAACTAACTTAAGGTTAGATTTACGAATCGAAACCTTGAAGGAAAAGTCTTTATGACTAAACCTTAAGGAATTAAGAGTGGTTAGAATTAATCAGAATTGATTAAAACTAACTTAAGGTTAGATTTACGAATCGAAACCTTGAAGGAAAAGTCTTTATGACTAAACCTTGGTTTTGGATGAGGAGTGTCTATATAAGACCCTCAAGGTAAGGGCATTCAGAATGACACAGAAGAACCTCTCCACCTCACAAGAATTCTCAGTCTTGAGAAGTGAGTACCTCTTGAATTCCCAGAAGTTGCGGAAGCTTGGTGAACCCTTAGAGCTACCCATCTGAGTAAGGTATAATAAGCATCTTGTTTTAAGTTGTTTATGTTGATCTTTCTATTTTGAAAGACAGGTGCAATTGCACGAGTCATTCGTATGATTGATTGTCCAAATCCCGACTTATTCCATTTGGATCACGGAGTGGGCAAGGATTTTACTACAGGTCTTCTTAATACTGTAGTAGATCGTTTGGAAGTTCTATCAGTACAAGTAACACAGTTATCCAAGCTGGTAGAGAGTTATTCTAAGAAATTAGAAAAACTGACTCTAGTTCAGAGTGAATTTGAAGAATATTTCCTTGAAGGTAAGTCCAATATCGGATTTACGGCAAGTTCAAAATACTCAAACGAGTATTTGAGGTTGGTGGAACGCCGACGACAAAGACAACTGAGAAAATCTTCTTAAGTTCGATTCCTGTTATTTCTGAAGAATATCTAGCATGCTGATATTTAACTCTTCAGGGAGTTAATTTGCTTTGCTTATCTTCAGTCTGTTTTAATTGGTATCAGAGCCCGCTTAAGAACGTTTTTCTTTTAAAACGTCTTGAAGGATTAAAAGAAGTAGATTTTTAAGGATAAAATTTTGGGAATTAAATTTCGGGAAGTTGAAGGTGGAAAGAAGTGGTAAATTAGGAATAAAAGGCCGACAACGGTAAAACCCAAATTTCTTTTGGGGACCACTGTGTTTTGGAACAAGGCTATTTCTTACATATATAAAAATATAGTAACTGATCTTTTTACACATGATATAGAGTCAATGGATTCGCTTAGCATCCCCTCCCAACCCAACAACAACAACAACACATGCCAGATGGAAGGAAAGAGAGAGACAAACTGGTGAGGTGTTGAAATAGTAACAACATACACATCATTAACATGGTTATTTCTGGTTCGAATAAAACTTACGTACCCCTCCCCCCCCCCTCCACCCATTAATGGGGTTCATCCGTAATTAGTATAATATAAGACATAATTAGTATAAAAATAAATTATAAAGTAATAAAATTAATGTAATGTCAAAGAAAGAAACCAAGGAATGAGGAGAAGTCTCGGTCAATGTCCCCCCAGACGGCCAAACAAACACGAGGATAGTTCCAAAGTACTGTTGAAAGTTAAAATATTTTGGCTTTTACCGTCGGGAGTTTCAATATTACCTAAAGGCCGCTCCTAGCTCTTTTTGTCTTTCTGATTTTGGAAAAAACCCCAAAATTTTGAAAAAGTTTCAATTAGGTCCTTGAAATGGCTGGAGAAGGAAAGTATTCGGGGAATCCTTTTGGAACTCTGTCACGGTTGGAGTTCGTTTCAGAGTCTATAATGTCTCTTTTTGGAATTAGCAAGAGTATAAATGATATTTTAACTCAGTAACTATTCAAGGGAGCACAGAAAGTCTTGAGAACCGAAACCACCTTGCTGGGGAAGTAGGTTCTATAGTAAATAAGATGTTAGACTCTTTAGAGCATGAGAGAAGTTTAAAAAGGCCTGAAGCCGAGGCGACTTCTGGACTGAAAAGTACTACTGGAAAACGAGTCGAAAAATTGAAACTGGGAGGAAGAAATTCCAAACAGGATCAAGGCAAGAGTGTGGAAGAAATGTACAAGGAGTCAGTAGCTCCTTACATTTTAGACTCACAAAAGCAAAATGCAAATTTGAACTATCAAAGTGGAGAGTTGGCGATAGACCTAAGGCTGGCAGATGAACTTCCAGTTCATTTAGACAATCGAACGTTTAATGAATTGGTGACTGCGAAGAGGGAAATTTATAGGCCCGATTATCCCCCATAGAACCAAACAAGAGTTTGTTCCAAGGGATAACGTATTCAAGCCAATAATCGCCCTTGGTGCTTTTCTAGATATCGATTGTGAGAAGCACGTATCTGAAAAGATAGATGAGTGGTTATCACTAATTCGAATGACTGCGTCTGCTGGGATACTATCCCTTGGATCAATTTATGAATTTTGTATGGCAGCCCTCATGGGAACTGTGCAAAAATATTAGAAATCTTTGGTGGCTCATACAGACATCAAAGAAAAGATAGATCAAGTGTTGACCGTTGATGGTGTATTAGCAATCATCGCTGATGCATTAAAACGGGAGTTCTATGGTTTTTCTTTATCCACTGAGACTGTGAAAAAGGAGCAATCGTTGACTGCTCTGGTTAAGCTATAGATCGTTAATATGTGTCTGTTTGATAGCTACATATGTGAATTCTAGAAGTATTACTACAATATGGACGTCATATTGGGAACCTTTTTTGCAAAACTTCCAGAACCTTGGCCGAAAGTTGCGCAAAAGGCCTATGAATTACTCCTGAGTGAAAAAAAGATTGTTATGGGACTCGGAGGAAAGATTCAGGCAGTTAAGTACGCAATGAGGAAAGCGTGTACTGAGCTCCAGGTTAAGGAAGCGGCTAAAATGCTGCCGTACTTAAACAAGAGCTGTTGCTCTCAGATTGAATATGTACCTGGGAGACATGGATGTGATACTCCAAGAGAATCAGCGAGAACAAGAAACTTTCCGAGGAAGAAAAAATTTGTTGGATGCAACAAGATGAAAGTTTGGCCAAAAAGATATCTCCAGAAAAAACAAAGAGGAGGTCCTGCTTATAAACCAAGGAGATTTGTAAGGAGACGGACTAACCTTAAGGATAAAGATAGGATCGATGCCTTTAAGCGAAAGCATGGCAGAGAACCTACGTGTCCGAAAGGAAAACCGTTGAGCAATTGCAATTGTTGCTGGTTTTGTGGATCAAAAACCCACAAAGCGGATACTTGTCCTCAGAAGTACCAAATGAGGGAAAGACTCCGAATGGTGTTTCTGGATAATGGGAGTCATGAGGAAGAAATCCTGGCTTATGAACCAATAGATGAGCAGGATATTTCTGACTTAGACTCAGAAGTATAATCTATCTATGAAGTTGTATCAAATTACGATACAGACTTAGAAGAGGATTCTGATCTCTGAAAAATGCATCTATTCATGATGAGAGTAGAGCAAAATGGAGATGGTGATGAGATGGTTCCGTTGGAAGCATCGAATAAGGTACTGGAGAAATCCCACCAGTACGAAGATCCATCTCAGTCAGCATTGGAATGGAGGTTGCCTAATGTTAATGTGAGAGAGGTCTACAATGTTTCAAAATTTAATTTTAGATCTATAATAGACATCTCACAAACAGAAGCAACGGCTCAAGTTACAAGTACGTAACTTGAAACTTTAGATATCCCATTACTCAACGTACAACGAATTAGGGAAACCATGCAACGTGCGAGAGGTATATATAACTATATACACATTGGGTTGATCCAAGTAGGACTAATTCCTCTATTCCATCTTTCAACGGATAGTCCTGTGGTAGCAGCTATTATCGATAAAAGATGGCAAGAGTTTCGAGATCATCTGATATCAAGAATACAGGCCAACCTGGCACATGGCCCTGTATGGTTCCAAGTCCATCCAAATTTCATGATGGCCCTGAACGACCGTTGTTTGGGAAATTCATTAACTTTAAAGATTAAATCAATGAATATGGATAGAATGAATTCCCAAGCCAAGTTTTTGGCGTATCACACTAGGGTGATTTACCTATTGGTAAATACCACTAGTCCCGGTGTGAGGAACATCTCAAGACTTACTGAGTTGTTCGAGGAAGGTCAAAATAACTACCAACAATTTCATAGGCGAGAGGTGAATCCACTAGAATTAACCTGGCTAAGAAATCGGGTTATGACTGAGCCTGGTAGTAGCTCTAGACCGATTAGTGCGGCTAATATCCGACAAAGAGGTAACGAGATAACTTTAATGTTGGGAGAATCGTCTAGAGGTAGTGATAGATCTGACAGGCATCTGCCTGTGAGGATACCAGTCCTGAGAGAGCCAAGAATTCAAACGCCCTATGAAGTTTCTTCTAGATATAGTGATGTGGGAGAAGACAAATTTTCTCGACCAGCAGAAGCATCTGCCCCACCACTAATAGAAGAAATGTCTCGAAGGTCTACAGATTCGAGGAGCCCGTCTCACCATACGGGTAGAATCGTAGGATATAGACAGGTATCTTTACCAGTCTATGAAGATCCGGTAGATCAACCAGGAGAAGAATTAATACGGATGATGAGAGTTACCTATCTGGATAACTCTCTATCCAGTATTCCCGAAGTCTGTAAGGTTATTGAGCAAATAGCCGAGTAGAGGTCTATGTCAGTAGACGAAATCTGGAGGATGATAGAACCATCCCATGAGGTACCCAGAAATATTAATTTTAGTATAAGGAAAGAAGACTTGAGCACATATGTAGCTCTAACTTTCAAATTTTCGGGACACTATGAGTATTCTCTGGATACTTTGATAGACACTTGGTGTAGCATAAGTTGTGCTAGACTCAATGCTCTACCAGATGAGTGGTGGAAACCACTGCAGAAACCCATCCATATGGTAAATGTAGATGGAATGGCGACAATTGTTAGCCATCAGGCCAATAATGTGTCTGTCTTTATTGGTGGACAAAAGTTCATCATTAAAGAGATCCTGGCCCATCCTTTATTAGAGGCAGACATCATAATTGGTAATTCTTTTTTAAAGGGACAAAAGGAAAAATTACCTTTTGTGCAGGATGTCCATCAAGATGGAAGAAGATTCGGTTCTATCTAACTGCCTTCAATGCTCCGCAAGGAATGTTTGAATGACTGGTGATGTCGTTCGGCCTGAAGAATGCTCCAGGCGTCTTTCAGCACAAAATGGATAATGCTTTCAAGCAGGTCCGCAAATTTAGTGCGGTCTACATAGACGATATGTTAGTCTACAGTCAGACTGAAGACGACCACATGAGACACCTAGATAAGGTAACTGATGTCTTCCGACAGGAGGGCATGATTCTACCAGAAAGAAAGATATAATGGTTTAAGGAGTCAGTTAATTTTTTAGGTATGGAGATTGAGCAAGGAAAAATTAAATTCCAAAGCCATATTACCGAAAAAATTGTTGATTTTCCTGACAGACTTGAGGATAGAAAACAAGTCCAAAGATTTTGTGGATTTGTTAACTATGCAAGAAAGTTTGTGAAGGATCTTTCCCAAGATCTAGGGAGGATTTCAAAGAAAACATCTTCTGTGAATCATTGGTTATGGGAAGATGAGGATACTCATGCTATTCAGAGGATTAAGAGAAAGGTTAAAAATCTACCTCAACTCTCTTTACCATCTGACAAAGATGAGTTAGTCCTGGAAATTGATGCTTCTAACGAGTTCTGAGGGGCTGTCCTTAAAATTAAAGGAAGAAAGCCTGAACCCGTTTGTAAGTATTGGTCAGGTAGCTTTAAGGGGTACGAACTCCGATACTCGATACACGAAAAAGAAGTATTAGCTTTAAAAAATGGAATAAAAGCCTTTTACATCTTTTTGGCACCAAAGAAATTCTTGTGCGCTCTGACTCGACCTATGTAAAAAGGTTTATGAGTCTGAACCTCAAAGAGGTTAGGCAGACTAGACTTTTGAGGTTGCAGGAATGGTTTAGCTATTATAAATTCGACGTCGAGTATATCTCTTCAGACAAAAACATAATAGCTAACTCTCTCTCTAGAGAACTTGCAGATGGATCCAACCGCGAAGAGGAAGATTTGCTGGGGATGCAAGCAAGAGGGACACTCCAAGAAGGTATGTCCTAATAAGAGAGATAGTGAGCATAGTGATACTGGTTCAAATTCTGGAACGAAATCAGCTTTGTGCTGGCAGTGTAAGCGACCTGGACATAGATCATTTGAATGTCCAAATAAGCTGAAAGCTGCGAATTCCCAGAAGGGTATGGCTAGTCTCAAGGAGAAGGTAATAGCTAACTCCAAGAGAAAAGCAGAAACAGATCTCCAGGAGGAGATGGTCGACCCTAAGGAGAAAGCTTCGGCTAGTTCTAAAGGAAAGACGAAAGTTGATTCTCAGAAGAGAATGGCTGAACCTAAGGAAAAGGTAACAACCAATTCCACAAGGAGAAAATTCCCAGAAGGGAATGACGGGTCCTAAAGGAGAAGATAACGTCAACTCCAAAGGAAACGTGATGAAAGACTCTCAAGAGAGAGTGGCTGATCCTAAAAAGGTAAGTTCTAAAGGACAGGCGAAGATGGTGGATCTGAAGGAAGAAGCTCAAGCTGATTCCCAAGAAAAAGCCAGAAAGAAGAAGAAAGCAAATAGCTTAAATCTTCTGGTCCTGAAAAGGATGGAAAGGTTGAAGAACCTTGGTGGTACCCGTTAACCACGGAACAATTACTACCGTAATCACCTGGCTAAAGAGCAAAAAATCTCCATAAATCAAGCTGTCAAATCCTATAAGGCTTTATTACAAAGTCGAAGAATGAGCGGATGGAGACTGAGTATGCTGAGGAGGAGGCAAAGTTCAAAGCCTTTATAGGAGAGCCAGTTGTTCGGAAGGAAGAACATCCTGACGACACGGTGGAAATGGAGTATGACGAGTATTTCAATTACAAAATACCTGGCACACTCGAAGAAGGTAATCCTAAAACTCAGGAGAACCTTGAGGAAATAATTCCTGAAGGAGGTTCGGTTAGAGAACCTGGTGAGCAAACTCACAATGACAAAGGTCATGAAGATCTAGATGGATCTTGGTTTTTTGATCTGGACTCTTTCGAAGATGGATCCCTTTCTTGGGATGCAACTGTTGTCTGTGAAGGACTCAGGGGTGCTATTAAAAATAATTACCAACGTCATATTGAGTTTTTTGCAGCAAAAGCGATAGAGTACATCAAAGATCTGGAGTCTAAATTATCTTACAAGACTTCGGATGGAGAAGAACTGTCTAAAACCGTAAGGGATAGACAGCAAATTCTCACCACGACTATGTCCATATTACCATGCGAAGTCAAAGACTACGAGACTTCAAAAGTAGTAGTGGATATGAGATAATCCTTTCTCGAGGAGAACTCTGTACTTCAACCGTATCTACACTGGATATCTGAAAAGTGGCCGTCCCTGAGAATTAATTCAGGTATGGTGGGAGTTGCTTTACCATATTTGTACGCAGGTTTTGTCGACATTCTGGAGATTGATAGATCAGAACCAGAACAGATAGAACCGTTGCCTCACTTGGTAAAGTTCATACTCGGATTTGGATGCGGATCAGAGTATGCCACGGCATTGATTACTAGCACTATGGAGGAGGAAGAACATGAAAAGTTCGGGAAAGTAATTATTCCCAACATGCAAGTATGGGACATCCATCCTAGTGAGAGTAGGCATCTGATAAAACCTCAACGACAGGGCCTTGATCAGAGAGGTTTATGGCGAAAGTATTACAAAGATAAAACTGTAAGAAAAGCCATAAAGGTTGAGTTTCTGAAGGATGTGTTGGAGCACGTATTTGCCCGCAAGGAGTTATACTATGTGCTCAGTGACGGGATGACAACTGTCATGATCCTCCGTTCCTATCTCAGTTATACAGATGAACAAGCAGGGGAAGGAGGATGGGAAAGAGTTTTGGATCTTCTGGATAGCTTCTGGAAGAGAGAAAACTCTGAATTGTGCCTCCGGACGGACACCTTTGAAGTTTGGAGAAAAATCGCTGACTACACTGACAAATCCTTAGCCCAACGATTTAAGCAAGATGAAGAGAGAGCTCGAGGACTCTCTGAGGAAGTTGGCGAAACATCAAACGCCAACGAAGAAGGAATCTCTCAGGATAGAGCAATGATGCAGACGAGAGAAGAAAATTGTACAAAATAGATTAGACAATTTTGTAGCTTTTGTAAGCTTTTGATAAAGTAGATTCTTTACTTTTGAGCTGGCAAACAGTGCATAGGCACCAGCTTTTTGTATATATTTCACGACCCTCTACCTCATTTGGGGAGGCGATCTGAATATAAAATTTTCTCTCACATCTCTCTGAGTCAAAATTCTTTGATCGTTCTCCAAGGATACCTTAAGAAATCAAGAGTGGTTAGAATTAATCAGAATTGATTAAAACTAACTTAAGGTCAGATTTACGAATCGAAACCTTGAAGGAAAAGTCTTTAAGACTAAACCTTGTTCTTGGATGAGGAGTGTCTATATAAGACCCTCAAGGTAAGGGCATTCAAAATGACACAGAAAAACCTCTCTCTCTCACAGGATTCTCAACTTTGAGAAGTGAGTCACTCTTGGATTTCCAGAAGTTGCAAAAGTTTGGTGAACCCTCAGAGCTATCCCTTGGACTAAGGTATGATAAGCATCTTGTTTTAAGATTGTTTATGTTGATCTTTCTAGTTTAAAAGGCAGGTGCAGTGCACGAGTTATTCTTATGACTGGTTGTCTAAACCCCGAATTATTCCATTTGGATCACGGAGTGGGCAAGAATTTTACTACCGGTCTTCTCAATACTGTAGTAGATCGTCTAGAAATTCTATCAACAAAAGTAACTCAGTTATCTAAGCTGGTAGAGAGTTATTCTAAGAAATTAGAAGAACTGACTCTAGTTCAGAATGAATTTGAGGAATATTTCCTTTAAGGTAAGTCCAATCTCAGATTTACGGCAAGTTCAAAATACTCAAACGAGTATTTGAGGTTGGTGGAATGCCGACGACAAAGACAATTGGGAAAATCTTCTTAAGTTCGATTCCTGTCATTCCTAAAGAATATCTAGCATGCTGATATTTAACTCTTCAGGGAGTTAATTTGCTTTGCTTATCTTCAGTATTATTTAATTGGTATTAGAGCCCGCTTAAGAATAATTTTTTCTATTTTGTCTTGAAGGACTCAATTAGAAAAGGTTAAGTTTTGGGGATAAAAATTTAGAAAGATCATAAAAGAAGAAGGGGGAGACGGTGAGATAGGAAAATAAAAACGAACAACGGTTAAAAAAAGGAAATATTTTGGTGGACCACTGTAAGTTGGTACAGTCCTCAAACAAACACAAACCCACAAAAAGGAAACGAACCCAGTGAAGTGATTGGAGCATCGAGTTCAAGATATGTATTGACATCCGAAGAATATACCTTGTCGGATTGTTCCAGAAATGATGGTAATATAATTAATTTTTTTAAAATATCGCTCATCGCGATGACTGCAATAATGAAAATACATTTAAGTCGTAATTCATTACCGCGGCATTTTTAAATTCCACAAAAGACATTGTACTGGACCACGGCTTTACGATGGATGGTAATGCATTGTCATGAAAACGTAATCAAGGATCGCGTTGTAAGTCAGGTTAGTCTTGATATGCTTAATTTTCAGTGTATGTTTGGTTTTCCGAAATGGAATTCCGGATATAATAGAATGAGAAGGGAGAAAAAATATAGTAAATAGGAAGGGAATTGCCTTAAGAATAAGCTAGAGAATGTATATTCCGTTACTCATTCCATTTCATTTACCTTCTCCTCTTCATTCTTGAACAAAACGCACTATTTTTTAAAAAATTCCCTTCCTAATCACTATGTGCTTGTTTGTTTCATGAAATTTTTTTAATTTTCAGTTTTTATTTTTAAGAAAATGTGGGAAAAGCCGTTTGATTTTTAAAAAAATAAAAATAAAAAAATAAAAAACAAAAATTCTAAAATCTTTTTCTTGATTTTTTTTTTACTTTTAGAAAACGGTTTAAAACCCGTTTTCAAAGTTTTATATCCAGGACCCTCCGTCCCCCAGCATCGTCACAGCCAGCCGCCACCCCTCACGCCCCTGCTCCTAGAGGTCCCCACAACTTCAGTTTATGATATCGCAACGCGAAGTGGAGTAGCTCAACGCCCTTCGAGCCCCCTCAGTCCCGCCTTTCCTTCCCTTATCCCTACCCCTCCCTCCCACCCATTGCCCTATGAGTTCCTCCCACGCCCCCGCCCCCGCCCCTTAGCTCGACTCCCCTCCCCTGGCGCTACTGCTTCTCCCCACGCCCCCACTCCTTCGGCCCAACCACCTTCCCTTGACGCCCCTTTCCTCGACATCCTCC
>JARUPY010000519.1:0-114028 GCA_029817715.1 Melastoma dodecandrum | reverse complement strand
ATTCTGTCCCCTCATGGTTTTGTGCCATCATCGCTTTTTTATGCTTTGAATGAGAGGCAAAACAGCATATAATATGCAACGACAACTTCTTTGTATCAAGAGGTGCCATTTCGAGAGGCAATTTATCAAATATTCTATGATCTCTTGAAAAGTGTGCTCATGATACATCGTTCCGAGTTATTTGTCCTTTTTCATTGTCTTTTCAAATATGGTTGAGATATGCCTTAGTTTTGCATGGAACTTTTTCCAATGAAGGTGAAGTATGAGGTTAATCCTCCCTAGGAAAGCTTGAAGCTCTTTCATTGATCTTGGATCCGGTATCTTTCGATAATTGCGTTCATTTTATGAAGGTCTACCTCGATGCCTCGTTGGTGAATTAAGAATCTAAGGATTGCCCTTTTCGAACTCTAAATGTACTTTTTTAAACAGGTTCAATTTGAGTTAATGAGCCCTCATCCTCTCAATATGCTTCACTTAGATAAAGGATGATGGTGTTCGCTCCGCTTTGACTTACTATGTTTTTTCCTTGAGAAGGTTGAAGATTAAGTTCATATCCATCTCGTACATGGCTCTGACGTTCTTCGACTCGAATCGCATTACCATCCATTCGATAGATTCCCATGAGGCATCTAGACATCTTTTTTTGTACTTTCTTTCTTAGTGATAAAAATCTTATCATTAGCTGTAGTATTGGTCCATGAAGGGCATTAAATCATGTCCTTGCTGCTTTATCTATTAGGTCACCGACCACAGGCATGAGTTATTCTTCTTTGGGTGTAGCTCGATTCAGGTCTCGAAAGTCGATGCACACCCTAACTTTACCATTCTTCTTTATAATCGGCACTATGTTGGACGAGTTTTGCTCTCATTTACCGTTAGTCTAAAAAATTATTTTCAGATTGTGATTTGCAACTTTTAAAAAATTCTTCATTACAGTTCCGAACTCGAAAACTCTTAGATTTCGACTTTGATATAAAAAAGAAGTCCGAACTACTTTTGAGTAACTTCTTTCAACATTCTTCTAGATGTTTGTTTTAATGGCTTAAAGCCGTCGATTGTTGATGTCGATACCCCAAATTCTCGCACAAGTTCCACCAACACTGGGTTGTTAAACTAAAGAATGAAGATAGATTCAGGATTGTAGCAAATCATTTATTTGCAGAGATTGTGGTCAGAAACAGACTTCCATGTTTTCAGCCCCAAGAAAAAGTAAAAACGGTTAATGACCATTTTGAAGTGTTGCCAAGGACGACGACTTCCATTCCGTCGGCTGGCTGAACACGAGTTCTTTCTTAGTTCAGTAGAAAAGGAATGGTGGACACGACAATACAACAGATAGCTGCTCATCTTAGGGGAAAGCATGAGGATGGGCAATGGTAGTTGGTTCCCCGCCCCCTGCCCCCCCCCCTCGATTTTGTGGGACACTTTGAATGTCACCATAGAACACTAAATACACATTAAGGTTGATGGACTGCACACTGATAGACGACACGAAAGCCACGGCACGACTAGTCGTTGGAGCATTGATTGTTTAGAAGAGATCCCGATCAAAACTTCTTCTGGCACCAAGAAATTGTTCCAGTTTCCTCTCGTCGCCGCTCTAAATCTCACCTAAGACAATCTCCTCTGTAGCGCCCCGAAGAGAAGGCGAAGGTCATATATTTATCAAGCCTAATTGGCCTCACTTCTACAAATATTCACAAGGAATCCTTGGGAAGATATAACAACCTACCTCTAGATCTACTCAGCTGCCCGCTCCTCGAGATCATCTTTTCTCCTGACGTTTACGTTTTCAGGAAGCCAAAGACACAGGAGGCGCTGCCCACTGTTCGAGGATAATTTCAGATACTAAAATGAACACTGGAAGTTCACCAGATATGATTCAAACAGCAAAATCCAGGCGAACTGGTGTGATTAGTTATAAGCCACCTGGGGAAAAACAGAAGAATTTGAAATGCTGCATCATAGGAATTCAATCTTACCACAATTTACATTACACCCATACACAGCCCCATAGAAGCAGGTAGGCAGCAACATCCTGAAGGAAAGAACAAGCTCCTTTTGCTCACTAGTATAGTTTGGGAAAGCCTTGTCATGAATAGCAACACTGCAGGAGAAGTCAGCAATAAGATTGTAGGGTCAAAATAAAGGGTTCCCACTGAAATATGCTCAAACAGAAGGCAATTTATTCGAGAGGAAACCTTTTAGTCTTTGTCGATACCTCAAATTCGGAGAGAGGGATGGACAGCTACCGACGAACAAGACCAATCCTAATCGCCAACTAACAGATTTTTCGGGGTCACATCCTTGCTAAACAAACCTATACACAATATCCCAAAAAAATCAGCAAACCCCAACAATTCAGGGAGTATCCCATGACCATGATCTCACCTGACAAAAGATAAACGTCCACGTTCAGTGGACAAACGGCTTCCCCAACGAAAAATCCCAACATCTTCGAGATTCTAGGGCACAAGAAATCCCTTCATAAGGAATTCTTCTTAAATATAAAGTTGTAGGTGAAGATAAGGGAAAGACGGAGATATAGAGAGACAGACAGAGATACAACTTCCACCTTCATACGTTCCATCCGCCGCCTACAAACCATCTTCAACGACTCCAAGGTAGGTCTAGCGACATCCAGTGAAAAACCTTGTCACCAGCTCAAACCCAGCCTCCGGACGACACTCCAACATCAACAATGGAGTAAGCCCTCATCACCGGTAGCAATCAGAATAATTGTCTTCTAATTGTTCTAATTGTTTCTTCAAAGCGCGCAGGAATGAGATGTCAGTCATTCCGAAGACGCTCAAGGGGAGGTGCACTTCTTCCGCCCCCCATCGCATTGTGGACGCCACCGATGAGAAAACTAGACGACGTCGATTTCCCACGACACTAGCCGCATACTAGACCCCCAGCAATCTAACCGGGTACCTCGACTCCATCTTCCGTCGCCGTTTCCAATGCTTCCAACCCCGGCGTTACCCATGCCCACGTCAGCCTCCGTCGTCTCCAACACAAGCCCAAAGCAGCGCCAGACGCCGACACATTGAACTGTAACTTCACGAAACGCGCCCTGCAACGACAGCCCCAACCATGGTGACCGACTCTAGTCGCGGAGGACAAGCCCTCCCCAACGCCCCAGATCGGCGTCCCCAAGCCGCCCTCCGGTGTCTTCTAGATCCTCTTCCATCACCGGCGTTCCAGCTGCCCTTCCGTCTCTGTCTCCCCGCTTGACATACAGGCGTAGACGCAACCATCTTTTCATCCGAGTGTCGGCTCTTTCAAGGCAGGATCCGGTGGATCAAACGAAGTCCTCAACGAAACAAGGTAAAATCCCATGTCCTCATCTTTTTTTTTTTGTCTGATTTCAATTTTGCGTAGCAATTTCTTATTTCAATTTTCATTGTTTTATTAACAAAGTTCCTCCACGGCAGGTTTTATTTTTTATTTTTTTTTTAATTTATTATTTTATTACTTTAAAAAAAACAACAAAGTCTCATTTAATGTTTTTTTTATAATCCATTAATTCACTTTCTCTCTTTTTTTTAAGTATCAATCAAGGACGACATGTAATTGATTACGAATTAAATTATTATTATTATTATTATTATTCACCATCGATCTTCGTTTATTTTGCATGAAAAAATCGAAAGAGAAATTCGAGGGACTCGATATGACGAAGGCTGGAGGAGGCGACAAGACAGGAGGCACGGTGGAAGGCTAGAGCGGCCTCAATTTTCAGCCGACGAGGTATTATCTCGGTTGTCTCAGGTACATGAGGAAGGTGCGGGGACTTCCGATTTTCTTTATTTCCACATGTAATGGGTCGTGGGCTCAAATGCATAGACCCACGATCACCACCTTTCCCTGCTCCCTTTGATCTAAATTCTTGATCTGTGGTTAGGCTTTTAGGATTTTATCGTCGCATGTTGTTTGCTAAATCAATACACATGAGTTCGAAGCCTGAATCGAGTCCAACGCCCATGAAACATTGACATGAGTCCGGAGTCATGCCCGGATCAGGTCAACACCCGTTAACTAAAAGCAAACTTTTGGAGTAAACGCCACATTTTTGCATGTTTAGATGTAAGAGTTAGTAATTAAGAATCCTCAAATCCTATTATGATTTTTCGACTTAAACCGGTTTTCAAAACTAAGTTGGTGGCGAGTTCATAATAGTTTACCTAGGTTAAATAATAACCACCTTCCGTGCTAGGCCGGAAGGCGCGCGTATAGTCGACTTGTGTTCAACCAACACTCGCTTGATTGCCTTAACAATATGTTCGATGTATGTTTATTCGAGATTCTTCACTTGTGCCTAAATTAATCTCTTTTAGGGAGCCACATGGGATGACATAGGTATTGGAAAGCTCTTTAGTAATTGAATAAATGAAATGTACATCTGTGTGCACTTGTGAGGACAAAGGATCTAAACCCCTACTTATTTATTGCTTTTATAACTCGGTGTAACACGTTTAGAATGACATCATCTTGCCTACGCTCCGTCGATGGATGACAGAAAATCGAAAGTGTCTCGTGCTCCAACTCCGTCATGCTCTAATGGTTCACGGAGTCATCACTTAGGCCAGCATCTCGCATGTCTTTGTCTAGCTGGGTTAAATCTTCACCTATGTCAACATTCTTGATCTCCGTTGGCAGCTCGTTCACCCAATCTGCTGCGTTGACTGGTGGTATTGTAATATTTGTGGGGGCGCATCATAAGACATCAAAAACTCGAACCTCCCTTTGCTCAATGTGCCCATATTCCGATTACGAAACTCGTACCTCTACTTGAGCATCGCACCTTTCATTTCTTTTACTGCCCATGCACCTATATGTATGGATTAGCGTTTTTCATTACTTCGCCCGAGATTACCTAAGGTCGTGTTCTCCCCATAACAACAATTCTTGATGTAGTATGGAGGGAATGACTCCTATTTTATGCGGCCAGTCTCTTCCCAAAAGTGCACTAAAGGATGACTATATATCGATTACGAAGAAGGTCGTCTTCCTCTTGTAGGCCCCAATCGTAAACAGACTAGAACTACTTTCAAGCAAGGGGAAGTCCTTCCGTTGAAGCCATTTCTAGGTCAATCATGTCTTCTCCTAGGAGTTAATATACTTCAATGTCAATCACGTCTTCCCCTAGGCGTTTATATACTTCTAAGGGTAGTACATTAACAGGGGCTCCGTTGTTGACCAAAAACATGGTTGATCAAGATGTTATTGAACGCCACCTAGATGTGCAATGAATACATTTGTCGCCTGAGCAATGCAGTTGGCTAGCTTTCCCCAGAAAAGTTCCGGAGTATCTTAAAATTTTGATTCAGGACAAGGGGGAACAGAGGATTAGGACAAGGCTGACACGTTTGCGTGATTAAGATCTTGTGGGAAGCTATGAGTTTGTACTTGTAGCATCGCATGTCAGCAGTAAGAAATTGAGCAATTGAGGTCCGTCCCATTCTTGACGACATTAATATCATTTCTAAGTTCGGGCGATCTCCTACATCGCGAAGATTCCTTAATATTCTCCATTACCTTAGGTGCTTGTTGACGCATTTCAGGCTTCGCAGATGACCTTCCGTGCCCTGTAAATGTAATGATTTGATGTCGAGGCGCTATCAGTGATTTTCAGGTCTGTACCATCTCACAACTAACTTCCTGGTCCTTAGAGATATTGTTTGTGGTTGCCTGTCTGCACAACTCTTTGGGTGCTAAGAGTCTTGTTCGTCTTCCGCCAGCATGAATGCTATCTACTGTCACTTGTCATTCAACTGGGCGACGTGTCGGGTCTGCACGGAACATCGATGGACTATTCGTCATTTCGAGGACCATCTCTTCAAGACTATTCAGGTCGTACCACTTAGCACCCTTCTGAATCTGCAGATAATTTCTAAGTATGTGGCACTTGTCTCTGGTGTATGACACATTTATGTGCCGATGACAGATGCCATGTTGCATCCCATTGAGATCTCCTTTGCTCACTAGTCGCTTGAATCATATTGGCAATGATAGTTTTGCAGTCTGTGCCGGATAGCCTTCATTCATCTACAAAAATGACGAGTCAATGTTAAGACAATTGACATCAAAAGCATTAGTTTCAAATGCGCTGCCAAAAAGCTGTAAATTTGTCAATGTTTTTTCATTTGTCTTGAGAAAACACAAATGTTTTGCTTTGATGAGATCTTCTACCAAGTTTTAAATGTGATGCAGCCTTTAGTGACAAAGATGAATGAGCCATGTCATTTGCAAAAATTCCTAGTTTTTTCGCTTTCTGAGCATGACAACAATGTCAAGCTTTAAAACTTATTTGCTCGTTCCTGCAACATAAACTCAAAGAGGTTGACCTTTGTCATATTCCGCCACATCGACATCGATGGTAGTGTCTACCTGGTACATGACCACATGGGCAACAATGTAACTACTTTTTGCTTGATATTTCTCCTTGAGGAGGTTATAATAACACATGGCTCTCCTAGCGAGTTCGTTCCAGTATCTGAAAACTTCTCCTTTGAGTTTCTTCCTTATGTGAAGGAAGAGAGTGTCTAGGACAATGGCGATCAGGTCTACCTCAATGATGATATTTTGCACGTCAGTCTCGCTTTTTTAAGTCTGCTTTGGAAGACGACGACATGTTCTTCTGGCTGTTATTTCGTGTGATTAAGCTCTTACAGATTGACAGACGCATCAGTCTATGCGAATGCAAGTGTGAATTGCTCTTGCATCTCTTCTCAATTATAGATTGAATTTGGGAATAGATTGATGACCAAGTGAAAGAAGTTCCCGTAAGAGAACCCAAGAATAACCTGTGCTTTCAAAATCCATTAAATGTTGTTTCGCCTGCCTGGTGAGTGAACCGAGCAATGTGTTCAACTGATGAGATGCCTTTTTCCCCAGAAAAGCAAGCGAAGTCAGGTACTCGGTATCCCCTTAGGAAAAGGAAATCCCTGTCTATGGCCTCCGAATGGGGAGCGCGATATAGCTCTATCTCCGTTCGATTGTTCATCCCGGGGGCGGTCTGATCGATAAACCTGATTACATACTCCATCAAATCAGCGACGTCGCCTGCCGGAGCTCTCGCATCTTCTCTTTTGAGGTTATTTAGGACGATATTCCTCTTCGGAGAGTCTCACTTCTTCGATCTTGGAGGACATTTAATGGAAGCTGTCTTGTTTACAGTGAAGAGGCTCATAAACCGTCCTATGATCCATCCCTCAACTAATTCCCTCTCATCTGCATTTCATATATGATGCCCCGTGGGTACTAAATAGGGCTTCAGGGGTCGGACAGATTCGTGTCGCCCGAGGCTCCTACGCCTTCAACCTTCCATTTTTCCTTCGGCTATGACGGCGTACGTGCTTCTTGGCTTGGTGGTGGATATTCAACGAACTCATCATATCACGGCTTCCATATTTCACATCATGTTCTCAATCCGTTTCCCATCCTTCTTTCGAAGGTTTCAATATTTTCATCCAACATGTTAACCCTTTTCATCAAGAATTAGAGCGTATGTATGATGATTGATAATTTCGCCTCGAGCGTTTGTATGATGATTGTTCCTCGTCGCCTCATGCTTCTACATTGGTAGGGTCGACATCTAAGTCTGAGATGTTATTAGTCGGACCACCGATCTATGTTACTAACACTTGCCATAATTCTCTCATCGTGGTCCGAAAAAACTTGTTGAATTGGGGTAACACGCCGAAAATATTTCACCTCCCACTTACGTGAGCCACTGACAATGCCGAAAAAAATTTCAAAGACGCCGAAAGTAAGAATGCAAGAAAGATTTTCAATATTTATTTTAATGTTTATGTCTGTCGATGTCTTGGGATCAAATATTATAGTACTCTAATCCTAAGCTAATAACGGAAAGTAATACTGCACAATATATATCATTCATACGTCCCGCATCCTCCAATATTCTCCTTACCTGATTTTCTGTAGATCTTCAAACCTTTTCCTTACTTAAATGAGTCTTGTCGCTCCCACATTTTCAGATATTTCCTTGTCCGATCTGAATGCCTCGCCCAACAGCTTTCGTTTGATACGTTTCCTCACTGGTTTCGCCCAGCTTACCAGAATCATTCGCTTCGCCACCGTTTCGACCACGAGCCTTCGCCCGATGTATTTCCACGACCGTTTTACTCAAAGGCTCCTTTCGTTTCGAGCCTCACTAGGCCAGTCATTGGGCATCTAACCCTATCCTACCCATATGCCTTGCAAAGGCTTGCGGCTCAGAATTATTGTTGTCAAACAACCACGACACCCATTGGAGAAGGAAAGTGTCGGCGGTTGGCGACCGCGACACTGGTCTTACAGCAAAACACCAAGGCAATCCTTCTCTCACAAAATTTTGCCGAGGTGCTCTTATCTCACGGTTGGGAACCACGTTTTTATCTAGGATGCCAATAACACGTTTTGCGACGTTGTTTTTATGTGGGATGGTCGTTCCACCATAATGTCATAGTTCCCATTCACGACATAGGCCTTCTTGACTCAATGTCACGACTAGGAACCGCTACTACGAACCGTGACATCGGGTGTTATTTCAAAAATTTTCCAAACTTTCATGCCAACTAGACGTACAACCGTGCAAACCTCTTCTTTAACGAGCCTACGGACTATGAACACACTTGAATATTTGTGATGTGATGCACTAAAATACCATATGTGACATTAAAAATACTTAAAAACTCATAGACTTATTCCAAAATAACGTTAGTTCGTAAAATATTTTGCGAAATAGGTTGGTCAAATTTAGAATTTCTCGACTAGGGTCAGTAAGCCGAAGTTATTAGTTCCGATTTTGATTTCCAAAAAAATTGGAGTCTTTGACACCTATGTAGGCTGGTGAAACCTAAAATCAGAATCACCGATTCCGAGTTTATTATAGATGTGAACAAACCATTGAGTAGGAGTCAGGGACTCCGATTTACTGAGCTAATTGGATTCGGGGAAAATCGGAGTTTCTGCTCCAACTCCTAAAAACAACGTAATATTGTAATGTCAAAATCGGTAGGGCCCGTGGAGGGAGGGCCGACGGGGAGGCCGGTCTGGCCGGCAGAGTGGCAGAGGTAAGGTGGGGTGGCATGACTCGGGTAGCCCCGGATCTGGCCGGCCGGGAGGCACGACGGAGAGCAGCGTCTGTGTCTAGGCGGAGAGCAAGTTGGGCAAGTAAAATGAAAAAAAAAAAAAGAAAGGGCTGGTTTATGTCACTCCTCACCGAATCGAAGTCCCTAATCCAAAATATTCCGATCTGAGTCTCTCCAAAAGTTGGGTATTAAAATCGGAGTCCCTGAATTCGATTTTAAAATCGGAGTCTCTCGCTTCGACTCAATGAACGGCTCACACGTACCATAAACTCGAAGTCACGTACTCTGATTTTTTGTCCGAACAACGGAAGCGGCTAACGTTACGTGCACGTAACGTTACGTAGTTTACTAAATTTCATCAATCGGTTAGTAAAATTTACTAAACAATAAACGTTTTTTCAGGAAATTTTACTAAACAGTGACCCTTTTTTTAGTAAAATTCTTAGTAATCGGATACTAACGGGGTTAATAAATTATTGCTGAACTTTACTAATTCCGCTCGGATACTAACGGGGTTCGTAACGTTAGTAATCGGATACTAACGGGGTTCGTAAATTACTAATGAGATTTACTAACCCCGTTAGTATCCGATTACTAACAATTTGCCTAAAAAATCACTGTTCAAGTTTAGTAAAAATTACTAATTCTATTTGTAAAAGTTCGAAACTTTTAGTAAACATTTAATAAAATTGTTCGTAAATCTCCGCTATGTTTAGTAACAAGTTACTAAATAGTTTAGTAATTTACGTAAATGCCCCCGTCCATTTTTACTAAATGGTTTACTAACCTAGTTACGAACCCATTGTTTTGCTTTCGCGCGCCCGCGCTCGTCGTTGCCATCCGTCATCCTCCCTCCGGTACTACCCTCCGACCGTCCCCTCCGAGCGCATTCTCTAAGCGTCCCCTCCGAGAAGTGTCCCTCCGACCACATTCCTCCCCGCCCCTCTTTGCGTCGTCCTCCCCGCCCCCTTTGCGTCGTCCTCCCTCCGATCGTCCGTTTGCACCGGACCCTGCGACCGTAATACTCGCGAGTGCACCTTTTACGTGCTGTTCGGCAGAAGTGATGGCGTCAAGTGAGATTGCATTGTCTTCGTCCTCTTCGTATTGACGTGTATCCCGAAACCCTAATCATCACCGTCGACCTGTCTCTTGCCGTTTGCGATTGGAGAGTGATTATTACGAATTTAGTTTCTGTAAATGGTTGAAGATTGTGGTTTGATTGTGTTAAAGTGTTGGTATGTTAGGATGAGTGATTTGTGGTCTGTTGAAATGAACATTATGATCTTCTGTTACTTGGAGAGGTTGAAAGAGATGCTGAAATGTCCGTTGGAAATACAAACACTCCTGAGAGTTCGAAAAAGAAAAAGGCTACAAGAGTACGTGTTGGTCTGGTAAGTTAGTGGTCCCTGTCCCTTTTTTCTTGATTTTGCCTGTCATTAATTGAATGGTCTTGGTCTGCATTCTGTGGTTCAACTATTACAGGATTACCTGTATACTCGATGTAGTCCAAAGAAGTTAATGTCGGTCCTGGACACATTCGATGAGGAGAGGAGGTTAGCTTTAAAAGACTTAGGTTTTGATGGTCTTCTTCGTCTGTCAAGTAGGCAGGTGAATCACAGCGCAGTGAAGTTGTGTTTGAAGCTGTTCGATCCACATAAGAGGGTTCTGGTCATCGATTGTGTCAAACAACCCCTGCTTTCTATTGATGTACATGAGCTAATTGGCATACCATCTACAAAGGTTGGTGTCCCATTTAGCGGTCACATGGAAACCGTACGAGAAGAGCTAAAGGGACACCTAAGAAGAGGTAAAATTTCTTTGAAATCTGTTGAGAGTAGTCTCCTATCAAGAACTGCTCCGGACGAGTTGTGGAGAGCAGAGGTAGTCATTTTCATCATAGGTTGCTATTTGTGCCCAACAACGAACTTCGATATCCACGAGGAGTACTTGCTTGCAACCCCCGATGTCAATGCAATCTGAAAATTTGATTGGGCAACTCATGTTCTTGATAACTTGTGTGCCCAAGTTAAGACATATCAACATAATGAAGCAAGATACATCGGGGGTTGCGTGCAGATACTTGTGGTGAGCAATTGGATGATACGACTTTTTTAATATATTCTGCCCACTGATGTTATTGAACTCATCATCATTCCTTGTTCTTTTAACCAGCAAGCTTTCGGGTTGTGTATAATGCAGTTATTCTATGCTAGTAAAGTGTCCAAGGCTGCCGATATGTTAGGAAAGATGAACAGGTCATTGCCACTTTGTCAAGATTGGGACGACGATCGGCTCAAATGCGTTTTCAAAGGCTGTAATGTTGAAGCAACATATATTGTAACTTCTTAGTCCAATTATTTATACATTTCGAGGCAGCAATACCTGAATTGTTTTGTATTCATTCCGTGGTTTATTGATGTTAATGCACTTAACAGGATGAGAACGAATTGCCGAATGTGGCAGATGAAGAAGCCGACTTGGTCCACGACTCAGAAACTATGCAAGGTGTAATGCGCCGGTTGAAGGTAAGTCGAAAATCATCGCGATGTACAATTTAAATGTCAATGAGTTTCCCTTTTACATTGGTGTAAGATTGACCTTCTCTGTATGAGCAGAGTTTGGAATTCTCTGTTAGAGTCCTGCAAGGCAGTAATATCGACATTCTACGGAGATTAGGTCTGATTCTTACCGAATTGCGAAGAATCAGAAGTGATTCTGATAATCCAAAGAGTCAACCCCACCCTGAAAAGAGGCTGAGTCCTGCAAGCAGTGAAAATGTTGAACATGGTGAAGGGGGAGGTGATGATGAACATGATCCAGTGAATGGCGATGTCGGGGAGGTAGGTGTTGATCATTCAAATGAGCCATGCCCTGTCCAGGAGACTGCCTCGCCACCTACTGGTCGAGGTTTAGAGAACCCCAGGGAGGTTATACCAGTCTGTGAAGTTGGATCGACGATGGTATCCGAAAGAAGCTTGGTGCCCTTCCAACCTGCTCAAAAACGACAGCCACTCTCGGAGAGTAGTGACGATTATTCAGATGTTTGTGAGTTACGACTCGCTCGGACACTGAACAAGTTGGATGAGAAGTTGGCGGCATTGAATTATGATGCTAATGTAAACAACCCTGATTCTGAATCTGAGTTTGTAATGACGAAATCCGAGGAAGAGGTGAAGTTCTACCTTAGGCCAAAGAAAAAAGCTGATGAAGCAGGGGATGTATCGACGGATGACTATCTTGTCACAGCACCCAAAGGCAAAGAGAAGATAGTAGAAGGACTAGTTAGTAAAGATGACAAAGGGAACGACGAGATAGGAGATCCAGATTCGCTTCCTAAGCAAGTGTTGGTTCAAGATGAAGTTTATAACATAGCAGGAGAAGAATCTTGTGTGGTTGTAAAGGTAAGTACTGTTGTCACATTTGGAAAGCATTTACATTAGAAATACATGATACCGGTCTAAGCAGCTATTTTGATTCGGTCATTGGTTACAGGAAACTGGTTCATCTACAACTGCTGTGTTTAACAGAAGGGTAACACGTCGTACGGCGGAGAGGAAGCCCTCGGCTTTCAAGAGCTCACCATTCGTGCCACCAAAACCACTGACGCGAACAAGGAAGCGCCAACGCACAGCAGTACCTGAGGTATAACAACGGATTACCTCTGAATGGAAACATGTCACCGGGGCAAGACCGTGATGAAGTCAGCAGCCTTGATATGTTGTTGTAATTTTTCCTTTTTAGGCAATTCAAAAGATCATTCTAACGGATATGCCCGTGAGTGAGGTGAAAACATTTACGCCAGCTCAATGGAATATCTTAGAGTATGCATGGAATGAGGGAAGGGATCATAGGTTTGTTTTATTGACTTTGGCCTTCATGTATTGGATTATCATTTTAGTTTTCTTTGTAAGCTACCAACTTTTATTTCGTATTTGTATGCAGTGAATGTTTGTGTACCACGGACTTTGTCCATGTCAATCGATCATCCATACTGACACTCAAACCTAATGCTTGGATAGACAGTGATGTAAGAATTACTTATACATCACTTAACATATTCTGCGGGATGCACGTTATGAGAAGTTGCAATTGCTGACACAGATCATTGACTTCCACGCAATGATGCTCCAGAGAGATGTGGATCCTGCCAAGAAGAAAATCTGGTATCTCACGAGTTGGTTAGGGGTTAGTTTGTCTTATCCCGCGCCACATCTTCATATGCACTGTTTTAATACATCATCTCACCATGCATCGTTCTGCAATAGAATCTTGCAGCCAACCAATACAGTGGACACAACATGCCCAACATTTCAAAATCTGATGCGGCTAACCTATATTCACATTATAGGGCACACATCGGGAGGAATAATGAAGTTGAATGGGTAATCATTCCGTCATACATCTTTCTAATGAATATTAGTAAATGTTGTTGGTAAGTTTACATTTGATTTGTAAATCTGTCTGCCCTATAACTTGTTATGGTGATTGCAGATATATATTTCGGTTTGCATATCGGAAACCCACTGGACCTTACAAGTTCTCTCATTTAGGTCATCACAAGTGTTCATATTGGACACAATTAACAACAAGCTGAGCAACCTACATGGGAGGGCAGACCTTCATCGCCGTGTTATTCAACTTCTAAGTGTCATCATGCAAGAAAATCAGGGGAAATCCAAGATGAAAGGTTTTCAAATCCCGGACATCTGCTCCTGGCCTATAACATATCCAACAAATGTGCCTGACCAAGTGGCGGCCGGTCACCCGTAAGTAGAGTCGGTCATACACTTCCGTTAGTAACGTTATAAATAGTTACACGTAAATTCTTATGTTTTGATGTTTTCAGCAATGATTGTGGATTATATGTCATGAAGTTCATGTCATTGCCCGAAGCACCGAAAGGAGCTGAGACTGTGGTATGGTAAAGCCGTCTATAGTTATGTTACCGAGTTATACTTGCATAACTCACTTCATTGCGCTGCAACTGTTTAGAATGTAGGTGTTGTTGATAGGCTGAAGCAGGTGATATCCCTCATAAAGTGGTCTGGAAATGACATTCAAAAGGTTATATATCAAAGGGTGAAAGACAATACCACAATCAAGAGGAAACAGCAGGATGACCGTAGCTCCACAACAGCAGGCATGGAAGCTAGCTAACAATGACGGAGCCTTGCAGATGCACCTAATGCTTTTTGATTTGGGTCCGATGTACAAAGTTGTTACGTCGTATATATGTGGGGATGACTTCTAACCAGGGGCATGCATTTAGATATAACAGGGGCATGCAATTTTGAAACAGCAGGGGATATAATTACTGTATAAACAGGGGATGTCATGCCAGATTGATGTAATACTTTCATCACTGATTGAATGACAAGGGATGAAATTCAAGATTACACCTTCCACTGACCAAACACAGAGTTATCATTACAAAACTCATCCGATGTACCTTCACTACGCGGATTGACATCACAAAGGGTGTTCACACCATATTGTTTAGGAGATTGAGGATTGTCGAAAACCCTAGGCATTTTGGCTGACGTAAATATATATTCTTTGCCATCATCATCTGTCTTCTTACCTTCATCATCACCGCAACTCAGCTCCAACTCCACCGTCCAACTTTCAATTTGTTTCCGCAATTTACGGAATGAGTTGTCCGTTTTCCCGGCCAAGAAGCATATACGTCTGCAAGATGTCATCAATATACCCTGGCGCAAATCATCAACGTTCACACCGTTAGCCTGGTGTGAAAATAGAGCTTCACTTGTTTTTTTGGCGTTCATTCCACCTTTGCTTGACAAGATGACTAGGTATGGTCAAGAATCCTTCTATTTTGGCTACGTGGAATAGGTGGGAACACAGATAACCAAATATCTCAAAATATAAGCAACTGCAGCTCAGTTGGATAGAAGACTTTGCAGATGTACATTGCACGCACCTATGCTCACCATCATAACACGACAGAGTGTACACCATGGCAATATTTCCGTCTAGTACATCTTCAACATAAAATTTTGATTCCTTCTGTATCTCAGCCTGAACCTTACGAAAAGACTTCATAGTATATATGCGACGCGCATCCTCCTCAAGTCGGCGCAGCATGGTAATAAGCCTTAAAGATTTCTGAGATGACTTGAAGTCCTCCTCATATTCCTTGTGACGAATATCTTCAACTGCACGCTCAAAATTGTGCACGAAATCATAAAGCTTATGATTTACGTTCACATATTCCTTCATATATGCATGCATCCTTTCGCACCGTTGAGTGCTTCTAAGCTCTGCCCAGAAATGTCCAACCAGATAGGTTTGCCACCACATATGTCTGCAATCGTATATCTGTTCTAGCCATCTGGTACTTATCGTACCTGTATGTGTCATTAAAGAAGTCCACTCTTCTTCAACTTCTTCGGATGGTCTACTGTTATACATAAAAGAGGAAATATGTCGTCGCATTTGTGCATCCTGTACACGACGCGTTATGTTCCTGCTGAAATACCAAAGGCATAACCTGTGCCTAGCATTTGGCCAAACTTCTCTCACAGATGCAATCATCGCCTTGTCGGCGTCAGTTACAACACTTATCGGGTGTTTTCCTCCCATGACCAATGTATGAGTGCGCAATAGCCAAGTATAATCAGCAATGGTTTCAGAAGCCATCAAGGCAGCCCCAAAGACGGTTGTCTGATGATGATGATTCACACCCACGATGATGACCATTTGCATTCCATATTTGTTCGTCTTAAAAGTAGAGTCGAAAGCTACGACATCACCAAAAAATTGGTAATCAGCTATTGAAGTACTGTCCGCCCAATATATTCGAGTCACTTCATTCTTCTCGACAAATGTGTAAAAGGCCATACCCGTGTCACTATTACTCCTACACAGAAGATATGCTAGCACGGAATCACAACCACCATTACTCCTAACTGAGTCTTCCTTAAGCTTCCTGTTATTGAGGTCCTTCATTAAGAAACCAACACGCGGATGTCCACCATATACGTGTACAAGTAGGCGCATAATATCACACTGTCTAAACCCAACTTCAAGCATTCGGGTTATAAATGTCATATCTTCGTCTGAAATGTTACGCCTTTCTCGCATGAAATAAGACAGCCCAGAGCTCACCATTTCATGATTGTGCTTCAACTGAAGAGCTACAAACTTCCATTCTCCAGTCTCTTCAACTCTAGCTTTTAAGAAACAATTGCAAGATGTCCTCATAGACGCCCTCACCCGACTATTGGCCGTTAACATGGCTGAATCAGAACATACCCCTTCCCTTGAGCAAACCCACTTTCTCATGACGCATTCTCCGTTTCGCAGTTTCTGACGATCCCTTTTCCTAATTGAAAATCCATGCACCGTTGAATACATTTTAATGAACTCTTCAACTTCTTCGGCAGTACGAAATGACATATTCATCAACTGATCTTCATTCATACCCCTAAGTATATTGAGGAAGTCATTCGTATCCTGCTCACCTGCACACACATACGGCATTTAGTAGTCCCAAAGCATTGGCTGCAAAATATCAAGTAAATATATGCATTAAGGTAGAAAGCATTTACCGAATGTTGCGTGCTCTTGGTCGAACACAAATTCCATATCTTCAAGAATGGAATGCGACTCGACACCCTTGCATCCTAGGTTGAATGTATCACCAACTCATTCTAAGATACATCCTAGCACACATCCCGGTCGTCATCTAGAGGCTGCAAAAAAATACATCGTAATGACAAATTGCTACGAGGCAATGCTGATGCAGATTAATCGTTCAGCAACATTCATTGTCAAAACTTGCAGATCACCTGCAGATCACCTGTGAAGTTCGCAGCTAACTTCACTAACACATTGGGAAGGGCAGGCAGCACACTTCACTACGGCATTAACTTCCCATCGAAATCAAACCTAACGGAGATTTACTTTAACCCAACAGCCGGCAGAATAACGTGCACAGTGGCGGATCTTCCTCTCAGCAACAACCGTCGCCGTATTCTGATCCAGGAGTTGTTCGGACCAGATCTGGAAAATTCAACAGATCACAAATGAATCACAGCTGCTGCATCCTCCTTAACAACCACAGCTGGTGCATCGGCCTTCGAGACACCCGCATCTCCTACTACGTTACTCCTGCTTCCTCCGAATCAGGCAACTGCAGCACCGCCGAGAGGAATGCGGTCGAAGGGAAACTTCTCGGAGGGGACGCCGACAGGCGACGGTCGAAGGGGAGTACCGGGGGGGACGGTCGGAGGGGAGTACCGGAGGGGAGGGTCGGAGGGGAGTACCTGAGGGGAGAGTCGGAGGGGAAGACGTTCGTATGGCGCGCAAAACCAAAACGATGGGTTACTAACTAGGTTAGTAAACCATTTAGTAAAAACGAACGGGGGCATTTATATAATTTCACACTACCCAAAGGTTACTATTTAGGTTCGGAGTTCACTGTTTAGTTTAGTAAATTACTAAACTATTTAGTAACTCGTTACTAGAGATTTACGAACAATTTTACTAAATCTTTACTAAAAGTTTCGAACTTTTACAAATAGAATTAGTAATTTTAACTAAACGTGAACAGTGATTTTTTAGCCAAATTGTTAGTAATCGGATACTAACGGGGTTAGTAAATCTCATTAGTAATTTACTAACCCCGTTAATATCCGATTACTAACGTTACTAACCCCGTTAGTATCCGATTACTATCGTTACTAACCCCGTTAGTATCCGATTACTAACAATACTAACCCCGTTAGTATCCGATTGCTAACAATACTAACCCCGTTAGTATCCGATTACTAACAAATTTAGTAAAAACGTTAGTAATCGGATACTGACGGGGTTCGTAACGTTAGTAATCGGATACTAACGGGGTTCGTATTGTTAGTAATCGGATACTAACGGGGTTAGTAAATTTCAGGAATAATTTATTAACCCCGTTAGTATCCGATTACTAACGTTACTAACCCCATTAGTATCCTATTACTACCGTTACTAACCCCGTTAGTATCCGATTACTAACAATAGTAACCCCGTTAATATCCGATTACTAACGAATTTAGTAAAAACGTTAGTAATCGGATACTGACGGGGTTCGTAACGTTAGTAATCGGATACTAACGGGGTTAGTAAATTGAATTTTACTAAAAAAAGGGTCACTGTTTAGTAAAATTTCCTGAAAAAACATTTACTGTTTAGTAAATTTTACTAACGATTGATGAAATTTAGTAAACTACGTAACGTTACGTGCACGTAACGTTAGCCGCTTCCCCGAACAACCTCAAATCGGAATAAGGACTTCAATTTCTTTAAAAATCAAAATCAGAACTACGAACTTCGTCTTACCAACAAGTAATTTTAAATTTAACTAATCTATTTTACAAAAAATATTTTGAGAAGAATTATTTTAGAATAAACCTACGAAAACTCAAGCGTAATTATCAAAAGCTGCTAGTAAAAATTTCCATTTGAAAAATTTTCAATAGAGATTTTATTAGTATTTGTAAATTTTCCAAGTGAAATAAGGAAACGATCTCCCTGTCTCATTCATCCTCCCTTCTCAAATCCAACAGCCCCCCCCCCCCCCAACCCCCCCCCCCCCCCCCCCCCCCCCAACCCACCTTACCTTTCTTTTACCTTCGCCTCTCCGTCTCATCTGGGTCCTCTCCCCAGTTTTCTGGAGTACCCTTCTCCCAGCACTCGCTCATTATAAACCCCCCAACCAACTGATCCCTCCATTCCCGTTCAAATTTCAAAGAGAACGGGGCATCCCCGCCACTCCGGCTGATCCGCCGCCGCCGATGGCCGACCCGAGGAGCCGGTGGACGTGGGACGTGGCAGGCTTCGAGCCTCGCAGGTCATCCTCCTCCCCACCCCCCGTCGACCTCGACCATCCCCAACGGCGTCATTCATCGCTCTCCTCCTCCTCCTCCACGCTTCCCTCACGTAGGCCTTCGATCTCCTCCTTCTCCGCCTTCCCTTCTAACTTCGCCTCCAAGGTCGACCGCCTCTCCCTCAATCTCAAGGTTTGTTTGACGCCTCGTCTCCTTCGTCTTCTTTTTTTTTTTGTTTTTGTTTCGTTGCTCCTCGCTGTCGTACGCTGGCAAGTGAGGAGTCGCGGGTGGCTTTGTTGTTTGATGCGATTGGGGGTGTTGTCCTTTAGGTCGTCAAGGAAGACTACTTGGAGCTGCGGCAGGAGGCCAGTGAACTGCAGGAGTATTCGCGGGCTAAGCTGGACCGTGTGACGAGGTACCTCAGGGTTCTAGCAGGCAAGACTAGGAAGCTTGGTGAGTTCCGTATTAGGATATGCACTGGTGTCTGCATTTCCTTCTTTTTTGGGTTGGAGAATTTCTCTTTGGATTTGATTCTGAGGTCCTATTCTGGTGAAGAGGGTTTTTTTTTTTAACTTAAATGTGATGAATTTCTTGGTGTTCGAAGTTCACTATGAAAAAATAGGGCGTTAAAGTTTTTGGGTTAAATAAGTTTTCAAATAGTTTTATATGCGGCTTTAAAGTAATTGAGAAATCTAAAATGATCGTTCTCATTCTTAGATCAGGTGGCGCTTGAAGCCGAGTCGAGAATAGCACCTTTGATCAATGAGAAGAAGAAGTTGTTCAATGACTTATTGACATCAAAAGGTATTCTACTTACTGTTGTATTCTTATCTTCTTTGATCTTTCAAACTTCTAATTTTATAGGAAATGAATTAGCCATTTATTTTACTTGTGTAGCAGTATATATATATTGCTTGGAAGCAAGAGGTCCACTGAACTGTTCTCTTGAAATTCATTGTGGTATTATTACTCAAGTTTTAATTTAATCACAGGGAACATAAAGGTAATTTGCCGAGTAAGACCTTTGTTTGAAGATGAAGGTCCGTCAGTTCTGGAATTTCCCGATGACTTCACCATTAGGGTTGATAGTGGTGATGACAGCAGTACCAACCCCAAAAAGGATTTTGAGTTTGACAGGGTTTATGGGCCTCATGTGGGACAAGGTCAGCTACTAAAGCTGGTTGATCAGTGCACGAATTTATTTGTTTGAAATTGAATTGTCTGTATTTCCTTTACTTACTGAACCATCCGAACTTTTATGGTGCAGCTGAACTTTTTAACGATATTCAACCATTCGTGCAATCAGCTCTTGATGGGTTCAATGTCTCTATATTTGCTTATGGTCAAACAAAATCAGGGAAGACACACACTATGGTTGGTTATTCTTGGATTTGGATCACCTAATATTCTCTATCACACAAAAATTTTCAACAGTCGAATTCCTGTTATGCACATATGCAGCATTGCAAGATTTGCATTGGTCTTCGGAAATTAGAATTGGTGGCAAATTCCTTTGTTGTGACCTGTTGTTTTAGTCGATGCAGCTTTATTTTTCAGATATGTCAAGTTTGGAAAGAGCTTCACCAGTTTTAGTTTGACCTTTTCAGGAGGGTTCGAGCAATGAACGTGGTCTAATTGTGCGATGTTTTGAAGAGCTGTTTGATTTATCAAACTCTGATACAACTGCTACATCTCGATTTGATTTCTCCATCTCATTTTGTGAAATTCACAATGAGCAGGTATTTTTCTGTCCAAGTAGAAGGGCATTAGTTTCTATCCACATGGCAAAAACTGTATCTTTCTGTTCAAGCCTACTTGGGCTTTGGCAAGCATCACTTCATTGAGTGTATTTACCTTGTAGGTACGAGATATGATTTTAGAGTCTGGTTGGAGTTCTAAGAAGGTCTGCATTGGATCTCCTGAATATTTTGTAGAACTTGTACAAGAGAAAGTGAAAACTCCACTTGAGTTCTCCTCATTCCTAAAGGAAGCAATTCAGTGTCGGGAAGTTGACGTTTCGCGTTTCAATTTGTCTCATTTGTACGGGTTCACTCCTCATTTCACCCCTCTCTGATTCCTAAAGCTTTCTTCTTTTGTTTTGCTCATTTAATTTTGTTTAGCAAATCTACTGTACAATGTTTTTTTTTTAACGGGTTTAAGTCTCTTTTACTATAAATGTTAATTTGGCATTCAAATTCATAATTTTGGAGTGGGTAACTAATATGTTCAATGGAAAGAAAAAGTAATATATCTTTGTTGTGGGGAATTTACTACTTAAGGATAGGGGTTTTTTTTTTTTGGGGGGGGGGGGGGTTTAGATATTTGGGTTTTGCTTTTGGCCACTTTTTCTGCTGATGCTGAAATATATTCAAGACTGTGGCCCCTCTCCTTTTTTCATGGAGATTTAAATTAGTAAATATGAGGGCAAGTACTGTGCAACAATTAATGCTGTTGCAAGATGCTTTCTTTGAGAAATGGCTGCATGAAAACTGTCTCTTTGTAAATATTTGTTAGACTATGTTAGTGTACATATATGTTCTTTTTTTATTGACCCCTAATTGCCTGGGAAATGTACAGTAGTTCATCTATATGTGGGGCTTTTCCACCTCAATGTCTTTTGGAAAAGCTGAAAGGCTTATAGATAATATATCACCTTGAGCGGACATTAATGTGACCTTCAACCTCTGTAATTGCCTTTCGCTTGACCTCAAGATTAGTTAATATGCAGTCAAGTGTTTGCTGCAGGAACAAAGTTGCAACTTCAGTAATGCACTTGAGGGGTATAATGGATATCATTGCAAATATTTTTTATTCTTAGGTTGTATAATATCACTCCCCCCTGCACCTTTTCCAGCCAGGTGGTCATGAGTTTGACCCATGGAAATGAGCAACTTCTTAAATATTTTCTGATTTAATATTGTATGTAACTTCCTGAAATTCCCACATTAGCCACTGACTGCTTTATATTGACTGAATAAAGAAAACTTAGGCACTTTCTTCAAAAAGTTGGACTGTAACATTTTTTGATCACTTCAAAAAGTATTATTCATCAAAAAGCCATTAAGGATTTTCTCATGATTATTTGACGGCTCCTAATGGCTACAGGGGAACCTTCTCTCCTTAAGGGCATATTATTACCATTAACTTTCTATTGCCTTTGTATCATAGGTCGTGTCTTGTGTTAAATAGATTATAATGCAGGCACCTCATGTACTCAGTCTTTCTTTCTGTTTCCTAAAAGAGAGTCAACTTTAGGTGGAATTCAATGGCCACTTCCCGTCTTTCTTACTTTCGCGTGCTGATTTTCTTTCAGTATTGTCACAATTCATATATCATACAACAACTTGGTCAGTGGCGAGAATTTATATAGCAAGCTTTCTCTTGTGGAGTTGTCTGGAAGTGAGGCTCTGAAGTTGGAACATGAAACCGGAGAGCGTGCTACAGAACTTCTACATGTCATGAAATCACTTTCCGCGTAAGTTCTGCTGCTTTTATTGCACCCCAGCATCATGTAAAACAGAGCTCAAATCTGTATTCTTTTATGTAATGTAAAAGCTGAATTCCATGACAGTTTGGTGCTAATTGTGATTTTACATTATCTTTAGCCGTTGACAGGTTCTCATGTTTCTGCTAGTGGAATTCTCTTTTTATATGCCCTCTAGACCTTCTCATGAATTTCAAATGAATGTTGCAACATTTTGATCTTGTACCTCATTTAGAGACAAATACTGGTAGATAACACTTACCGTAAATATTTGCTTTATGATGTGTCACCCATGTGTTTGCATCGCTTCAGTCCCTGTAGCTTCCTAAACATGATGGTATGTCTGATTACAATGTGAATAACTTGTTCATTGTTTTTGGTTTTGCAGGAAGATAACATGATTATTTCGCTTGTCTTCTTCTTAGTGACTAAATAGTTGAAATGTCAGCTAATCAGTGTATACTTGTTTTGTAGGTTAGGAGATGTCCTTTCTTCATTAACTTCAAAGAAGGACGTTGTGCCTTACGAAAATTCTGTTCTAACTAGATTACTTGCTGATTCAATAGGTACATTTCAATTAGTTGTCATGCACTAGTAACTATTTGGTCTTTTCACAAGCAGTAAGCTAATAGGAATTTACGTTAAATATGTTGCCTGCTGATTGAATCGGCACTCGTTTATTAGTTCGGATGCACTCGTTGTTGCTGGATCCAATTAGACAATTAAAAGCCTACTTTTTCCTAACTGTTGCTCTGTTCTGCTCTGCTCCTATTCTCCCAGTGCAGAGCTGAGTTTTATCATTTTATGTAGTTGGACTGGTTAAAACAATGCATTATTACTTGGATGAATCAGATGCATATTGCTTGGTCGGATGAATAATGATCATTGCTACTTTAATAATCTTCTTTATTTAACATGAGATGCTCTTGATTCAGCCTTTTCATTTTCAATAGTAACTCCTTCAACTTTGTCCTTTCAACTGGAAGATTTGGTCCTCTCACTACTTGTTCATTTTCTTTTGTGGAGTTTATCTGCAGGTGGAAATTCGAAGACATTGTTGATCACAAATGTTTCTTCAAGTGCTTCAAATCTACATGAAACAATTTCATCATTGAATTTTGCTTCAAGGGCTAGGAGTGCTGTCCTGAGCTTTGGAAACCGAGATACAATAAAGAGATGGCGAGACATTGTATGTTGTTATTCCGTCTGAGATATATATATTACTGTTTATCGTTTTATCAAGTGTCTAAGCTGCACTCTTAAATGTATTGGAAATGGTTCTTTGTTCATATTTATCTCTAACCACGAGCCAAGGATTCAGTCAATTCTCCAATTTTTATTTACTTATTTATTTTTGCTGTTATTAAGAAGGATCCCGTTCCACATGGCAGCTTATTACTTTTGGCTGTCTTATGTGATTCTGATACTTAAGTCTCATCCGATTATGGAAACTGAAGTTGGCTTTTGCTTTTCGTCTGCTTTGTAGGCAAACGATACAAGGAAAGAATTGTTTGAAAAGGAAAAAGAAATAGAAGATAAAAAACAGGAGATTTTTGGGATGAAGCAAGCATTGAAAGACGCGAATGATCAGTGTGTTCTCCTCTTCAATGAAGTTCAGAAGGCGTGGAAAGTCTCATATATGTTACAGTCTGATTTGAAGGTTTGCAAGTTTAATAACTAATAGCATATTTATTATCTGTTTGTTAGTATATGTCTGATTTATCTTATTTTTTTGTCTTTGGAGCAATCTGGTGAACTTAACTTTCTGCTCTAGCTATTGCTTGGATGCCTTATATAATGCTCAGGGATCCTTATATTTTCTTCAATGGGTCTGTGTCAATGGACTTAATTGTATGTGTTGCTTGGCAGAGGCTTTATGAGATACGTTGCTGAAATCCTTGATACTGGTTGTCTAAATTGCTAGATAAGGATTTGGTAATTGTAGTATGTTTCTCATCCATTTTCTATTGAAAATTCTAAAACTTTTTGGTAGACTTCCTCACCCTTAATATGTTGCTCCACATGTAAGTTTGTTGATTGTTACCTGTATTTTTTTCGATAAGTTGTTACGTGGCGTTTTAATTGGTGGGATCAATTATCAGACTGATTTTAAGTTTTCAGTCGGTGAAGTTTAACTATCTGCTGTGGATTAATTCATGGTTGGGCTATCTCATCTTATGCACAGATTTTTGAAGGTTGTTTACATATACATTGAAGTAATTGACTCCCTCTCACTGTGGATGGTTTTGAGCTGTAACTGACTGGGTTGTACTCCTAGGGGAGGCTACTGTTTTTCAACTGATTATATACAACTCATTTACCTTATGTTCCTCGTAATAGTTTGGCACTTTAGTTTACTTTGTGGTCTTTTTTTTTATCGCAATATTTTTAACTTATCCCAAACAAAAGGTTAATTAATTCTTTTCTTCTTTGGTGGATATCGTGATGCCATATGGTGCAGGCAGAGAATCTGACACTTACTGATAAACTTAAGATTGAAAAGGAGCAGAATGCTCAACTTAATAGTCGAATAGCTCAGCGGATGCAGCAAGAGCAAGAGCAGAAGTTGCAGATACAGCAGCAAGAGTCCACAATTCATGCTCTTCAAGTGTGTGAAGTTTTTCAAATGTTATTCTTACTTGATTTTTAAGTGAAAATTGCATTTAGTAGGGTAACTTTTGGTTTTCACTAGTGTTCAACGATAAATTTTTAGTTACTTTATGGATAGCATGCTCTGAGATGGACCTGTGCTTTTCTAATACATTACGAATGAAGAAGTGGCAAAATTGTGAATTATCTAAAAAGAACTGACAGTTGGTTTATTTTTTGAGTTACTTTTTCCAGTATACTGACTTACTGACCATTCAAAGGCACAAAAAGAAAATAAAATGCAAGTTTGTGTAGTTTTTAGGATTTCTTCTGTGTTCTTCCTAATCAATGACGTGTAAGCTGTTAGTTATTGGAACTTCTTCTGTCAGTTTCCTATGCATTCATATGTGTATGCTGAATTCATTATTCCAGGCTAAAATCAGAAGCATGGAGCATCAGATGAATGAAGCTGTTCAGTCAAAGCACACTTTGGAGTCTAGTGTTGGGGTTCAGTCATCTTCCAAAGCATGTGCGGATGGTATGGATTCTTCGATAGTGACGAGAAAGCTGGAAGAAGAGCTGAAAAAGCGTGATGCATTGATTGAGGTTTGTTTGTTTCTTCTGAAAGGTTTGCATTTGGAGTGTGGAGTTGGTTAAAATAAATCTCAGCCTGTAGAAGATGGGTTTTAGCACATGGTACCCTTGACCTCTCAAATCCCGAATTAATCGGTTACCCAGGGATCGATCAATCAATGGTTGAATAGGTTGCCTGGATAACTTCTATTTTATAATTATATCCTTGTGGCTAACAGATGTTTTATTTGCAACGTGGCCTGAAAGTGAGACATTTGAATAATTGGTTTTTAAGATAGTATAATATGTTTATACTGAAAGTCACAACCAGAGCCAGAAAGAACCTATCGTGCCTTAAATAAGCTTGATATTTAGGTCTGTCTGGATTTTTCTTTTTTTGGTAAAAAGGGAGATTGATTGATGGATGTGCATTTAGGTGCAACGCTACATGCTACAATTCAATTCAGGTACACGGAATGTCCTGATGTAGTAGGTTCAAAATGTGATCAGGAGGGTTAAAGAATGTGGTTGATTGCTCCCCCTGTAGTAGTGCCTCTTCGGCCAGTTTGTCCGCCACCTTGTTTTTCTCTCTTACGATGTGGGATATGGTGTAATCCTTGAGCTCACAGCACAACAGTCTGCATTTTGCCACAATAGGGGCAATTAGCGAGTTAGGATGTTGTTTCCCTGCGAGGTAGTGGAGTAGAACTTCTGCGTCTATCTGGATGGCCAAGTAGGTAATTGGGTCAGTCCCTCATATAGGGATAAAGCTTCAGCTATGAGGCTATTTGTGCTTGGGTGTCTGATGCTGTAGCCTCCGATCCACTCTCCTTTCTGGTTTCTTATGACGCCTCCTAGCCCTACATTGGTCTCCTTATGCCCCGTTGCCGCATCTGTGTTTAGTGTAGGTTTGTCTGGATTTAGGTCCATAGTTTCATCCAGTTAGTCCAACTTGCTTGGGTCTTGTTCTCCCAAAGACAAACTTTGTCAGTGCATCCAAACCAAATCTAAATTCATGCCACAGTTTAGACCAGTGAGATTTGATCAAGATTTGAAGTTCATTTTCATTATTCAAAGGCCTCATGAGAGTGTAGCATTCCTTATCTGGAAATAGAGCACGAATGGAATCCCAAATCTCATTTTTGGCAGCAGTATCCCTTCCACTACCTTGAACTAGTCTTAATACAAGCATTAAATAATCACGGGTTGTCATTCTCTTGTTGACTTCCACCGAATCCAAATAGAAGTCCCAAAGAAGCCAAAAGAACATTGGAGAGCATTGTCCCAGTTTAGAAGTAGTAACCTTTCCTCCAAATGCTCTCACATGTATATGCTTAGTCATTTGAGTAACAAGTGATAGACGATCTAATGCAACTTCATCAATTCCACCCGTATCAGTCTCCCTGGATTAGAAAAGTAAACTCTAATCTAGTGGCTTAGCACTTCTTGTGTAGCCTCTTGTGCTCTCGGCCACGAATTTGTCGTCACCTAGAGATCCTCTAATCTTCCCTCAATTATAGCCAACACTTTGATATCTCTCCTCATAGGATGGAATGTGTACTTCTTGCTCTCCTTATAAGGGTTGAGATAAGTCTCCACTAATAGTGCATCTGTGAAAATTTGTGAGCTTTCACTACGAGCTATAACATCAGAAACTTTACTTTCATGAGTGCTAATCATCTTATGCCTATGTCAATCTTTACTTTCCACTTGAGCAATTGACATGACCCATTTGAAGACAACCGACTCCCCTGCAATTGGTTACACATCAATAACTTTGTCCTCATCAGGATATTCATCATAAATATGCTTAATTTCTTCAACCAAACTCTTCTTTTACATCCCAGTCTCGATATTCATTGACGTGCATCTTCTCGTTAAAGTCCGCAACTCCAATTCGAATCCAAGCATCGTTGAGATTTAGGGAACATCTCTCTTCCAATCCACACGCTCTTGTGTTGTGTACAGGTTCGACTTCGGTGAAAGGATTCACTTCGATTTCATCGTATTCATCCATAGTAATACCTTCTGGTATGTCTAATGAGTTGCGGTTGCCTTTCGGAATCTCCATTGGGGCTCCCATGCACTCCTGTTGTAGCAGCAGCCGTGTTTGAACAACTTGCGATAGATCTTCAATCATACTTCGCATTTCAACAAGTTTCGTATGTTGGTGTTAAACTCCTCTCCCATGTCCTCTACCGCGATTAGCCAACGTGATAACATAAACTCTAACCTTCGGGTAGAACTCAAACTCTGATGCCAATTAACGGAGCAGCGAAGCGGAAATATAAAAAACCACAAAAAAATTAGGAGAAAATGAATAGGATTGAAGGAAACGAGGGTTTTAAAACAACCTCGATAAATTCTTAAAATTAAAAGAAAAGTAACATTGTGCCTCTTGTGTCTTATTAATACTAGAGGAGAAATCTAAAAAAAATTCTAATATGATATTCCAAAGATATCCCTAATATTATAAAATAAAATAAAATAGATATTATGCTCCTGCATCACTAGCTTCAATCCCGTCGACCAAATCAATAACTACATATTTATGCCCATGTTTGCCTACATATCTCTTGACGAAATACTTTATAAACATGGGCGTGACAATGTTCGAAGAAAATTGTCCAGAATATTTGCAACTTCATCAAAAACACACTCGACTTAGCATTTAAGTAGCTATATTTATAAAGATGACCAAAGATATAAATAAAAAATGAATTGGACTAACTGGATGAAACTATGGACCTAAATCCAGACAGACCTAAAGATCATACTTCCTCTTCCATTCATCTGCCTCTTCTTCAGTAGATTGAGCTTGTTTCTTGGCAGCGTCCGCTTTACCTCGGCAACACTTGTCCAAGACTTGAGGATAGCAATTTCTGAATTTGCTTGATCTTCCTCTGCTTTCTGATGGGACAACACATAATCATATTTTCTCTTACGCTTCTTGTTTAGTGGATTCCAAGGTTCTCAACGAGCTAGAACTCCTCTCTTCAAGTAATTTGCTGTTAATCTGTAACTTAGCGATGCGATTCGTATATTCATTCGAGGGCTTTTTCTTGTCACTGATTGCATTCTCATAACGCTGGCCTCAAGCTTCTTAGCGAGCAATCCCATCGTATCTTCGATGGGGCAACTATTTTGACAGGACCGATTCTGGTGGGGATCACCGCCTCTTACTTGGATGCCCTTAGCAATGGCGTTGTCCATACAATATCATCTTCATGGCATAGTGTCGAAGAAGCTGAGTGATGCAAGTCCTATGATTATGCAATAGAGGTTTATAAGGCATCTTTTGATAGATCTAAGCCACCCGAAGAGGTTGCACTTAGAGAGGCGCATGATGTGGCGATGAGAAAGGCTCAGGATGCCCTCCATGCGGGTGTTGTTGGTGCTGGTTCAGAAAGTAGAGGAAGATCAAGCAAGTTCAGAAATTGCTATCTTTAAGTCTTGGACAAGTGTTTCCGAGGTAAAGCGGACGCTGCTAAGAAACATGCTCAATGTATTGAAAAAGAGGCAAATGAATGGACGAGGAAGTATGATATTGTTGTTAGAGAAGCAAAGGCATCCTTGGAGAAGGCAACTATTGCTCAAGAACGCACCAATAAGGAATCACAATTCAGGGAATATGCTTTAGCTAAGGATGAGGAAATGAAGGAGAAGGCAACAAAAATTGAGTATGTTGTGTGGTTGCCTGATGAATCAGAAGTCATAATTGAAGGCTGTTCTATCTAAGATTGAGAATTACAATATTGAAATAATGTCCTTGAAGGATGAGGTCAAAGAGCTTCCGAAAATCACAAAGGATGTTCAGGCTCAGTCAAGAAGAGAAAATCAATATCATAGGATTTTGGTGAAATGGTTGGGAAAGCCAATGATAGAAAGTACTTGGATAGCTGAGGAAGAGTTAAAGAACATTAATCCTGACATTTGTGTCGATATCGTTGACGATGATATTAAACTTTAAATTTTTCTAACCCGGGGGAGAATGATGCCGGAGCATACTATCTTTTTAGATTTTATTTTATTTGATAATGTTAGGTATGATTTTTTAGATTTATCTTCTAGTATTAATGAGGCCTTAAGCTTGTAAGAGGCACAATGTTATTTCTCCATATTATCTAATTTTAAGAATTTCTCGAGACAAACTCTAGCATTCTCTTTTCGTTCCCTTCAACCCTGTTCGTTTTCTCTTGGTTATTTGTGATTTCTCTTATTTCCACTTCACAATTTCGTCACCTTGAACAATTTTTATGCGAATATTTTTAACTTTATACTTGCACACATATAAGTCAGCCATCTCCCTGGTTGTTTAGCAATTGTGCACTTGTAAATGAAATACCAAGCAAACTGAATCTTATTCTGCCATTCTGTTATTGTTGTTACTCATATGAAAAGAGGATGTATTGCTTCTTACTCTGAAAACCTGTCTTGATATATTGACTTATGTGAGTTCGTCGTCATTATCCCATGACTATTGTATGCTTATGTCATCCATGTTTAAAGCATCAACTTTGTCTGGTGTCATTAGATGGAGAAATATCATTTGGCATTTTTTTTAATTCAAGGTCATTGTTGCAGAGACTTCATGAAGAAAATGAGAAACTGTTCGATAGGCTCACCGAAAAGGCATCGATGACCAATTCGCCTCAGGTTGGTGTGATTTCTCTTTTCCAATAGATACTGCTTGTCATCTGATCCTATTTTGTCCTCATTAGAAATGTGGAATTCAGCGGTATATCATCTGCAAGACAATATGTTGTACCCATATGTGGGAAATAACTAGTAATATTACATATGTTTTTGCAATCAGTAGGATAATAAATTTGAACTTGGACTCATCAAGAGTCTTTGTTTTTAAGAATGTTGAAAAGCCTCGTTGAGTCCCATATTACCATTATAGTACTGTACTCAACAAGAATCACAAATTACCTTAATGTTACTATAGTCATTAAGATAATGCATTTGGACTTGGAATCATCAAGACAATATTGGTGAGGATTAAATTTTGTGAATGGATAAAAGCTGGTGGAAGCCTTAGAAATTGGATAGACTATGCCATCTAGATGGAAATGCCCCATGAAACTTATATTACTCTCTTGGCAATTTTTCCTCTTTTCATACAACTCAATTTTACAGTCTCAATTAATTCTTCTTGCTGCTCTTTCTAAAATACTTTCTAGTATATAAAATAACTGAAAAGCTTAATTATAAATATCTTTGTTTCCATATTTGATTGATTTTTTTTTTTTTGGTAGACAAGGAAAGTAGCATTAGATAAGCGTGTGGGGTTTAGGTTATAGTTGCCATAGCGCTTGGGATGTCCCCATGCAGTAGATCCAAAACGAAATTAGGGGGAAATACAAAATAGTAGAAATCTCATCCCGGCTGAGTGCTTCTTAGCTATCCTGTCCGCAACGTTGTTCTGTCCCTCGCGACGTGTGCTATTGTGAACTTCTCGAGTTCACACAACAGCAACCTGCACTCATCAATAATATTCGACAGAGTTGACAACTTCAGGGTAGGGTGAAATGGTTTTTTTAACATGAGCATGTAATCTTAGTTGGGGTGATAGAAACTAGTAGAAAGAGGAAAATGTTTTAGAAGGTAGAGAGAGCATGTGGGCGGATGGAAATAAATGGTTAGAAGGTTATTGAAACCATGAGTTGATTCAGAAACTTTATACTAGAAAGAAAACAGACAGACCTTGATTTGCTTAACAATCATGATTTTGCCCTTATGAATGTTTGCAAAGTGACGGCTGCCAAAGTTATGATCCATAACTCACCGAAAGGGCAACTGTGGCTGTGAACTAAGGTTTTTGAAAGATGAAAGCAGGAATAGGTGACATCAACGAGTCCATTAACATTCAAAGCTTAATATAACAATTTTTCCGGCTTTGAAATGGAAGCAACCTGCCTTTTGAATTCCAACCATAGAGATGTTGCCTCAACATATGACTGTGAAAGTGGTTCATTTGTAGGATTTGAAACTAGCAATAGATGTTTTAGTAGTTTCGATATTTCATCTGTCTGAACGTTCTCTGTCAGTTTGCCTAAACATTATTCTTGGATGGTTGACTGAATCTTTCTCTGGTACTATTGTTTATCCACAAAAGTTGATCTTGTCACTACTTCAAATATGAAATGGCTATATAAATTTTCTTATTTAACATCAAACTTAGTCTCAATATGTTATATATTGCGATCAATTATGTCAAGGAAAGATTACAGCATTCTTATTTTGATATTGCAAAATTTGGATACTTGACATGGTTCCTATTTTCAACAGATTTCAAGTCCATTATCCAAAGGCCCATCAAGTGTGCATTCTCGGTATATGGTTTTGATTTTCATTACTGATATTAACTGTCTCCTGTTCACTCATGTTTCGTGATGTGAAATCTTCCGCTTCTTTTATTATAGTTTTCGTTTTCTAGGTCTGACAGTGACAGCTATAGAGGACGCTCTCTAGATATTGTTTCTCTTCCTGTGACTGCTGAAAAGAATGAAGGCTCAGGCGCCTTAGTCAGAGCAAGTCCAGATAAAATCAAAACAACACCGGCTGGAGAATACTTGACTACTGCCTTGAATGACTACGATCCTGAACAATATGACAGCCTTGCTGCCATTTCTGATGGGGCTAACAAGCTTTTAATGCTGGTACGAGTCTTTAATAATTTGATATTTTACTCGAATTGTTAGAAATTTATTTGCCCGATCTTGTACCACCAAATCCTGTTTGACGTCCTTAACTTTTTTATGCTTCCAAAGAGAGACAATCGATAACACTCAATTATTTTCAATGCATGCTTGTAAGTATGCGAGGGCGAAAGTCCAATTGTTTAGACTAAATCTATTATTATGTCCTTTCGAGGACACCCAAGTGGCGTAAGGCGGGTGGTGGGTGTTTGGAACCTTGTCATGATTCCTTGTTCGAACCCCACCATGCGGTCTCCTGGGTGATGGCTAATAAAGCCCAGGAGCCGCTCACCTGCTGGGCCTTTAGGCCTCAACTGAAATTGGACCGACAGAGGAGCATGCCTCAAGTTGGGCCCAGAGGGGATGTAGTGGGGCCGGGCCTGAGGCTCGCGGGCTTATCAAAGAGCCTCCGGGCCTCGTGAGAGGGCTCGCAAAAAGTAAGTCCGTCACGAATCCCGCCGCTGATATAAAAAAAATATTATTATAACCTAGAAGCCTTTTTTTCCGTTTGATTGTTAATTTGTCAAAGTTCATTTATGTCTGAATGCCTGTCCACTTTGGGTATCTGATGGGTGATATTATTGTTAGGGGAAACGACATTTCCTTGAGATATTTGAAAATGCTGCAACAAAGGTTTGCATTGGTGCTTTTGTTAATCTAATTTTGCATATCACGTCATGATAATGCAGGTTTTGGCTGCAGTCATCAAAGCAGGTTCCTCTAGAGAACATGAAATTCTTGCAGAAATAAGGGATGCTGTGTTTGCTTTTATCCGCAAGATGGAACCGAAGAGGGTTATGGATACTATGCTTGTTTCCCGTGTCAGAATACTATATATACGGTCTTTAATTGCTCGATCACCTGAACTGCAATCCATCAAGGTAGTTGAATTGGGTGCTACTTCTGATGAATGTATTGGAGATTTGATTGTCTGTCGTTAAACGGTTTTATTTTCAGGTTTCTCGAGTTGAATGCTTCTTGGAAAAAGCAAGTTCCAGTCGGAGTAGAAGCTCTAGCCGTGGTAGTAGCCCTGGAAGATCCCCTGTTAGATATATTGAAGAGCAAATCCAAGGGTTTATAGTAAACATAAAGCCAGAGAGGAAGTCTAAATTTTCTTCTGTTGTTTTGAAGCTTCGGGGCATTGATCAGGTTGGTGATTGCCTACTCATTTGAAGATGGAAAAATATTATGGGTTTTTGCTTGCGAATGTGGGAGCCATCCACCTTTTATGCCCTGGTTTAAATTGTTCTTGCAAATTTGTGAATTGACAAGCATAGGAAACATGGCGGCAGCATGTTACTGGTGGAAAGCTGAGAGAAATCACTGAAGATGCTAAATCATTTGCTATAGGCAATAAGTCGTTAGCAGCTCTGTTTGTGCACACACCAGCTGGAGAGCTTCAACGGCAAATTAGATCTTGGCTTGCAGAGAATTTTGAGTTCCTTTCTGTTACAGGCGATGATGCAGTCGGTGGAGCAGCTGGTCAATTGGAGCTTCTTTCTACTGCCATTATGGATGGTTGGATGGCTGGGCTGGGCGCAGCAATGCCCCCTAGCACTGACGCCTTGGGTCAGCTTTTCTCAGAGTATATAACGAGGGTCTATACTTCACAATTGCAACACTTAAAGGTCGGAAATTTTCAATTTTCCTTCCAAAAGATACGAACGATCGTAGTCATTGGTTTCTTTGTATTCTATTGAAATGAAGTTGCAATTCTTTGAGTTTTGTTGCATACTTATTTTATTGTGAGTTAGATCATTTCACCTAGACTAGGATTGTCATTAATATTTTTTGTGATAGTTTAATCTTGGTTCAATCAGATGCACCCTAGTGGCTTCTCTTAGAGTGTGCAAGACCCATGTTTGATTTCTACAACTTCATCTGCTCCATTTCTTTTACAGTTTTACTGCAGTTTGCCTGTCCTCAAATTGAAAGTCCTAAAGTTGCTATACTTTCTTGTGTGTTGCTTTCTGTGAATTTTTCAATACATTTTCTAGTCTCTTGTGCCTCCTAGTACTTGATTCTGTTAATCCATTCATATTCTGGTGCTCAAGTGTCCTGTCATGTATCCTTGCTTAAAGTTAATAAATATGTGGGGGAAGCAATCATGTTTCAGCGTACTGGAAAAGCGAAATCATCTAGAAAATAATGATGTCATGCTATCTTATGTCAGTATAAATGATTGAAGTGCTCTAATGGCTAACAAATTTTGAATGGTTTTATTATACATTATGCGTCATCCATATCTTTTGCCAAAATTGAAAAGTTTTTTAATCATGTTTGGCTTTGAATGTTAGTGGACTCTCATCAACATAATATATATGCTTATTCCTGTACCTGTCTGTCTTTCTCTCTCACCCAAAGCTTGCATAATGTCATGTTGCATCATTGTGCCTTTTGTATTTGTGGATCTTATCAATCAGACCCTGTATGTGTTGTTCCCTATTTAATAAAAGGTACGAGAGGATGAACACATAGTATATAACTTTAGTGTTGTATATTTACAAAGAGAATATTTCCAAACCTAGACAAAGCAGCATTGATGCACCAAGGCTCCAACTGACCTCAAATTCTGTAAGTCTGAAATAGTTGAACGGAATCGATCTTAATCCATCATTATCCGAAACTTTGTTGCTTGTAAAGTTCTCTCTGTGAGATGTGAGTAGTTTGATCTATCAATTATTTACCTTACTTTATTATCTACTTTAAGAATAAATTTCAGATCATTTGCCAAAACTTTTCAGATTCAACTTAAGGTTTTTTTTCATCGATTTATTATATCAGGACATAGCTGGTACGTTGGCAACTGAGGAGGCTGAGGACTTGGCTCATGTTGCAAAGTTACGGTCTGCACTTGAGTCTGTCGATCACAAAAGAAGGAAGGTAATCCTCGTAACTGTAGGATCTGGTAGTGCATAATTGCATAAGCAAAGCCACTTAACCATAAAGGAAGTCACATGCAATCCTCGTGACTGTAGGATCTGGTAGAGCATAATTGCATAAGCAAAGCCACTTAACCATAAAGGAAGTCACTTGCAATTTTTCTTATATAACTAGTTACCTGTCAGGTGCAAGGCTCCTTTCTTATTATCTAGCACAATTGGAGTGATCAATCCTGATATTCCATGACTTTTCTGAGATTTGCTCATATTTTTGCATCTGGTTTATCTTCCTGAAATATTCACTTTTACAAACTCGTCTTATCTGCTAAGGTCCTAACCGTAATTGATACATGAGAAAGTGACCTAGAGGAAGGAGCACTCCTGGCTGATACGAACATTTGTAAATATTTAATATATTCAAATAGAATGCTTTCATGCCTCTAATGGTGATCAACGGATTCCCAAAGGAAAGACTTTGTTGAAGCCCAAAGTTTCATCCGTATATGTGTGGATATGGGTAGGTCTCTTAGTATCTAAAGTTGAATATTATTAGAAGATTTCAGATTTGCCAATAGATGAAGTTGTATACAACCAATACACGATGTTTGCCGCTGGCCTTGGTTGCAAAATCCTGCTTTCTGTTTTGTAATAAACTGGACGTCAAGTCCAAGTTTGTGGTGCAAATATCTTTCAAGATGGTTTACTAATTAAGAAGGGACAGTTTCACTGGTTTAGAAGATAGATGCTTCATTCCTATTTATTGGTTGATTATACTTGTCAAAAACAGAGTTGGTGCAGTTTGTGAAGTGTATTGAGCAGAGACTGCCTTGACTTTAGAGCACTTGACATTATGTGATGCATTATGGAATTGATAAACTTGGTATCGTGTGACCCTAAAATTTTGTGCACACCATTGATTGAGGACGGACAGGATATAGGAGAGCAGGGGGAGAGTAGATGAAGTGAGATACTATCGATCAAGCTAGGGTTCTTGTTATTTGACGTTCTTTTAAAAGAAAGGGAAAATGCTATTTATATTTAGGTCAGTCCAAGTTGTGCATAGCTTTGATGTTATATGATGAGGACATTTAATTTTAGTTAGTTCAGGTCTGTTTTTAGACATTTTTCCTATGTAGAAATTTTATGGCGATTTATTTAAGTGGATATATTAAGCTTCGCTAGCAACAAAAGACCTATATTGTGAGAGTTGATTCTGAGCTATAGAAGATAAACTGTATTAGTGACGAATCACCGTCTACTTGGGATTCTGGTCGCTCATTTCAGTCATAGTTGATTGTAGCCTTCATATATTTTTTTTCTTCAGTCAGCTGCTTATTTTATCGACTGTTTAATATTTTTCGGTTTTGTTTTGTGATCAGATTCTACAACAAATGAAAGGTGATGTTGCTCTTTTAACGCTGGAAGATGGTAGTTCACCTATAAGAAATCTTTCCACTGCCATTGAAGATGCCAGATTAGCATCTCTTATTGCCCTTGACGGCATGTTGAAACTAGTGAAGGTTTTAATCTGCTCTAAACACTATATAACTGTTAATATATTTTTATTAATGATTTATAATATATATTTGACTATTTGGATAGAACTGAGAGCCTAGGGTGCTAAAGGTGTTCCCTATAAATAAAAGGCAACAGAAAAATGAGTTCCAAGGAAATTGTTTCAATATTTTGAAAACAGAGAGGTTTTCTTTATTCCTCATTGAACTGGCCAATCAAATGATATATTCTACTTTGCCCTGTAGAATTAATGTGGTCATTTTATATCTCGAGCAGGATATTTTGCGGCACGCATCCACTAACACGATTATCAGAAGCAAAAAGGCAGCAATGTTAGCATCTTTGGATGAAGTCGAAGAACGGATGTCTTCACTTCTTGATATTGATCACCCTTGTGCACAGAATCAGATCTCAGATGCTCGTCGTGTGGTCGAGGTGCGTTTATAATTTTCACTTTGAAAGGTTTAGAATTTGGTTTCTTTCTTTTATTTCTTTGGTAAGAAATTTGTTTACTCAGTGTTGTGGGCCAACACTGCTTACGTGAATCATGTTTTATCATTTAGCACTTTGGGAAGTGTTCTTAAGTTAAACTAGGTCGCAGGTGATGTTTGTTTGATTTAGTTAATGAAACTGCTGTAAATCTTAAATCATTTCTGATATGTTATAAACCTTACTAGCCCTTTGCTTCACAATTTTTTTTTTATTTTTTTCTAAAAGCTATGGAAATGCGGAAATTTAATTTTAAAAGAAGAGTAGAATAGAAACTTGATTTTTTGAAATTTTTGAGAAAGCTGAAAATTTTCCAGGAACCAACTGGGACTCTTCTCAATTTGCATTGCATCTGAAGCTATATCCATATGTTAATGGTTTTGCTAGCTTCATTTCGGCCTGTGATCTTGGATTGAAATCAGCTTTGACATTCCACATCTACATATTGTTCACTTCTTGCTGATGCTGTCAGGAGTTTCAGCAAGGGGCATGCCAATGCCAAGGACATAGAGCGCCATCAATTATTTGATTAAATTGAACTGTAGAGTCAACTTATCTGTTTATTTCAACTGTGCAGTCAATTGTCGAAGTGGATGATGACCAGGATGCTTCACAGCCTCAAAGGCCAGTTGAGTCAGGTTCCTTTGCGGAGACGGACATTGCTCAGTGGAATGTTCTGCAGTTCAACACTGGCTCCACCACACCTTTTATCATAAAATCTGGAGCGAATTCAAAGTCCGAGTTGGTCATCAAGGCGGATGCCCGTGTTCAGGAGCCCAAAGGTGGTGAGATAGTGAGGGTAGTCCCCAGGCCATCCATTCTCGAAAACATGAGCTTAGAGGAGATCAAGCAAGTGTTCTCTCAACTGCCCGAGGCACTGAGTTTGCTCGCTCTCGCGCGAACCGCCGACGGGACACGGGCTAGGTATTCAAGGCTGTACAGGACGCTGGCTTTGAAAGTGCCCTCGCTTAGAGGCCTAGTGGTTGAGTTAGAGAAGGGAGGCGTCTTGAAAGATTCCAGGCCGTGAAGCCGTCGAGATTCTTGCAGCTTGAATTGTCTCGTTGAGATGTGGGAAGGTACTAGTTTGATGTGTCTTCGTGCGAGGTTTTGTGCCGTGAAGCCGTTTAGATTCTCACAGCTCGAGTTGTCTTGGTTTGATGTCGGAAGGTGCTTTTGGGATTTGTCTTTGTGCGAGGTTTTAGATATACCTATTGATTTTAAGCGATGGGTGATGTAAAATCTTATCTTGTGAAGAAGAGACACATGAATGTAATTAGATCGGATAAGCTTTCTTTGAAATTACGGTTTTTCTAGAGAAAGAATTTGTGAAATATGATTTACAGTTTCGGTGATGCCGTTGTTGTTGAGGACAACATTTTTTAAGTTACACAAACAATGCGATAATAGGTTATCCCAATGGAAGACGCAGTTGAGGACGATGGTTTAATATTGTAGCATGAAGTCGCATCGTGAATGGATAACAATGCATTTGCGTTCACGCAAGGATGATTTTCGCCTTACTACAACTGAGATCATGATGAATGCAATTATTGGCCATGAAGCCCTTGATTTAATGGATGGATTTTCAGCTTATAATTAAAATCAGAATTGACCCGAAAAATGAAGAAATGATTGTCTTCCGCATGTAAAAGGGGATATACTGGAATAAGGTTATGTTTTTTCGACTGAAGAATGTCGGAGCTTCGTATCAAAGAGAGATATCAACGAATCTTCGATAATGTACCGTAAAAATGTTGAGTGTTATGTGGAGGATCTTTTTGTGGATTCCAAAAGGAGTAATGATCACGTCGAAGACTTAAAGAATGTATTTGATAGGCTGTGAAAATATAGCCGAAGATGAACCCTTTAAATTACGCCTTTCGAGACACATCTAGAAAGTTTCTTAGATTTGCAATACGCCATTGGGTTATTGAGGTTGATCAGTCCAAAATAGACGCAATCATGGAGATGCCACTGCCGCGAGATTTGAATGAGCCGAAGAGTCTTCGAGGAAAGCTTGCGATACGCAAATTCATATTAAATTTAGCTAGGCGATGTCGCCCCTTCCATCAGTTTACGAAGAAGGATACTCCTTTTGAATGATATGAAACTTTGATAATGCATCTTAGATGGTTTTAGCTCGTATATAAATATTCAATATTTAATATCCCATAATACATGTGTTTCTAATAACATAAAGGCATACATGTCCAAGCCGCCAATGGTGAGTGGACCAACCCTCGGAAGACTACTAATACTATATATAGAGGCACAAGAGAGTTCATTGGGTGTCTGACCAGCTTAAGAGAATGAATATGAGAAAGATCGTGTCTTATATTATTTGAGCATGACCTTCACTAGCGCAAAACATTGATTGTTTTTTATCTAAACTTTTTCCCGTAAGCTCAAGATGATCTTTAAAAATAAACTTAAAAGAACGACAATAGCAATTTAATGGGAAAAGAGATTGTCGAGAGGATTTTGAAATGAGAAATTGGTTACTTAGGAAGTTCCAATTCAAGCATGGTATTAATTGAGTGAGCAGAGCAACTTAAAGCTCTAAAAATGAGCAACAAGGTCACCAAATCTTTAAAAAGAAATTTCATAGCCAACAACTATCAATAATAATACAATAGAATCACAAAATGAACCAGGTCATTTTTAAAGACCTGTTGCTATCAATACTATTGATAGTTGATTATCACAATAGTTGATTATCGAATGAACCAGGCTAATTGACACGTCGCGAAAATCTAACGTCCGTCACAAATAAGGCCTCATACAAAAGTGTCATCGATTTAAGGCCAAATTGAAAAATTTTTAAACGATTTGCAAAATCGAAAAGTTTGCCAATACTTGGGGCCAAAAATCGATATTTTGCCTTCAAATATCATTTAAAAAAAATACCAAAACTAAATCCGAATAGTTTTATAAATATTAAATCGAAGCAAATTCAAAATATCAAGTATTAATTTTTAAATAAAAAATTCGACTCGCTATTTGAAATTTCAAGCTTTTTTTTCACCCCTAATATCAACTTACACCCAAGGAGGCTCCATTGGGTTAGCCATTGATGATTAAAGGTTCCTTCCAAAGATGGGTAGCATATTGCATCCCTCACTGTGACAACTCATACTCAATGTATAGTATCTAGAAAGTAAATCCTTACTCGTAGATCGAATTCTTACATTTGATACAAGCTTTTGAAAAACAAATGAGGAATTGTTCACCCAACTATCCAGGTTGTTGCCTCATTCGGTAAGCTCAATTAAAATAACTCAGTGTTTGCATCTCACGTAATCCTGCAATCAAATTCGGTGGAAGGTAAATGTACTAGGGGAAGGCAACTTCGGTCAAGGAATTTGAGGAATATATATAACTTCCAATGATCATTGTTAGATGTTTTACCTATTGGACGAGTAATTCCATCAATCTACTCCCCCTAGAGTTGTCACTTCCTTCGGATAGTCCCTATCCATGTACCGAGTTAGGGGTTGCAATTCGTGTTGCACGGGTCTTAAATGGTTCGTGTCTTTTGCGATTTCGTATTCCGAAACTTCAAACATGGGACACGATCTATTTAGCTAATCATGTCATCAGATAAAATCAGGGAACTAACACAATTAATAAACATGTTAAAAGAGTTAACCCGTTAAAATTTTAAATAAATATTATAATATACCATAAAAAATTATATTCATTCAAAATAAATGTATTCTAAATTATGAAATTACTAAAAAATATCAAATATCACCAACTCAGTCTTTCGACTTAAATTAACACTTGACGGGGTAGCGTTTTCATTGTCCGAACCCACCACATCACGAATTAAATCTTCAAAAAATGTTACTGAAATCTCTGAAAAAATAACATTTACATTAAAATAATTAAAATATAATTAGCATAAATAATTATTAATTACCTTCTCCATGAAGCCAATCCCTTTACAAAGAAGTGCAGTAGTTTTTTGTTTTAATAAACTTCGATATTGGTATAGGGTTCGACATACATTACTAAATGTGAATACCTTACATTGATTCCTTACATGTCCGCTTATATCTTCCCTTCAGTTCACGTTAACCCGATCAAAAAAGTTCTAAACGGCTGTCTTTTGCCTTGACTACTATTTATTTTTATTATCTGTGATACTGCTTGTATTTTACTCATATCATCTATTTCATCCGCATCCCCTAATTTTTCAATCTCATCAAAATCTGATAAATATGCTAGTAAACTAAAGGTTTGGGCTAGTCCTTCTATCAGCGAAATAAAAAATCTAGAATAGACAAATAAAATAACATAATAGAATATTGTTAATTGAAAAAGGTCCAAAAATGAAATCGGAATTATATTACATAGTTACGATTTACAAATACTAATGTCAATTAGAAAACTTTCGCGAGATGACGACAAGACGATAACAAAACTAAACTGTATTTCTTTGTTTGGGCCTACATCTGGACTTAAAATAAAAAAAGTAAAATATTATATGGGTTATACAGGTTTATAAACGTGTCAAATATCAAAATCCGAACCCGTACACATATTTCGTCGTGTCTAATTGGATCTTGACCCGTTTAGGTAGAAGACATATTTAGTTAAACCCGAACCCGCTCTAAATCGCGTCGGGTCGTGTCCGTATCTGAAATTGCCACCCCTATACTAAGTGTGGCATCATGTGCAAGCAAATTATATGGTAAAAGGACAAAATATATGGTAAACGTTTTATATCGCCAAATTTTATGGATTCAATGCATCACAATGCGAGGCTAGCAAATTCATGTTGTGTGTCGTATACACATATTATCTTATTTGTATTAATGTCTTAAAACTCAACATATATGATATAACATGTTTATATAGTCAGTGATGGAAAATCAAAATCACTTCATTAAACATGTTAAATGGATTAATCCGTTTGTTAAATGGTGGCTCCGTAAGCATCTTTATTTGCACATATTTTGAACACTAGTTCGAAGTCTCCGAATTCATGGTAGGTGATACTCGTGCATGTTTTTATATTTGCAGTTTCTTGTTTGTATTGTGTCAACTTCTTTTACCTTGTATTTCTGCATTACTCCTCGTTGAGACCTTGTATTCCCCTTTTGCTCACTAAAGATATAAAAGATATCGTCACATATATGCGAAACAAATATTTTGGAGATTTGTTTTTGAGAAATATGCACGCAACAGTATGGAATGCATTGAAAAAGAAAACTAGATAAATGTGATATGATGTCTGGATATTCCCACTCGTTTAGAATTCCATGCTTGGAAAAGATTCTTCTCCTGATTATTCTTGTTTTTCAACCTTGGTTTTTACAGTGGGAGCATCCGTCCTTACATAGGACAATGATGTGAGTACAAATTATTGAAATACACACAAACTTAATCGTGATTAAGCCATGTCCTTCGTCCTATCCGAAGGGAATCTATAGGATAATAAAATTCACACAGCATTATTAAAGCCATAAAGGCGGCTTTTATAATGCTAAAACAGCTTCACTATAAAGCCAAATGTGAAAGATTCCTTCCAATGTGTCATTTCTTCTTTTATTTTTTTTGGTGGTCCTTGCTTTTATATAATAGGGTTGATGGGCCTACTTCGTCTTCTTGCATAGTTTCACTTTCATCAAGTTGAAATATGAACTTTTCTGCTAAGATTCTTGTTAGGTATAGACCGTTGACATTGAAATTCCATGTAGAGCGCACTTCTTCGGTTAGCACAACATCAAAGCCATTTCATTCAAATAACTTGGATCTTACTATAAGAAGATTGGTATGGTCTTCGTTAATTGGATGCGGGAAACAGAATTCTTCAGATGTAGAAAGTACAATCATTGACGAAAAGACTAAATGGGTCTTGAGATTAGCGCATATTTGAATATGGGAATCTAGTCAGAATACCACTAAGAGATTGGAGCAAACCATGACAAGAGATTAATGAAATGGTTCGTGTTGTGAGTAATGTGATAATTTCTTGTAATTGGACCAAGAGACATGAGGAATTGGAGGGATTCTGATGCGAGATGGATGGGGTTGGGCGACAAGGGTGGTGTTGGTATCGCCTCGCTTGTGATGACCGGGCGACAAGCTGAACTCATGCTACTGGAGTGGTCGGATCAAGCGACAGGCGAAGGGGCAAAGTCATCGGGCGAAGGACACTGTCAGGCGAAAGAGGTTGTGGTGTCGTTCAACCCCGAGTCCAAATATGGCGGTGCTGTTGCTGTATCCGTACGATGTCCGGGCAGGGCACGTCTATTCTTCGGAGGTGGCTTAGCTTGTATCCGGAGGTTGACGCGTCATTATCCTTTACTTTCCAGTTTATCACCTACACCTGTCACCGTTCACCATTTGGTTCGCTTGTGTCGTCGAGCAACCGAACCAACCCACCCCGTCCCCGCATCAGTTGGTATTAGAGCGCAAGGTTGTCATGGCGAATCGATTCCGTCATGGTATGACGTTGGAAGAAGCTCGTTCAGTCCGCCTTGAGCAGGAAGTTGAGGAGTTGAGGCAACAAGTGTAGCAGTTTCTTAGATAAAGAAGAAATCTGCGACAGCGTTCTCCACAACCCGTCGAAACAGAGGAGGAATACAACCCCTTTGTGGATGACTTAAGTGACGAAGAGCGTTTTCGGAGGAGTCACCGGGAGCGACAGCCTGCTTGACATGTTAATATCCGTATAGACATCCCGGAGTTTGACGGAAGGCTAGATCCGGAGGTGTTCGTCGACTGGCTTCAGTCGATTGAGCGAATATTTGAGTATGAGGAGATACCGGAGGATCGACAAGTGAAGGTAGCTGCCTTACGACTCCGAAAGTATGCAAGTCTATGGTGGGAAAACCTTAACCTTCAGTGTCGAATGGAAGGAAAGGAGTAGATTCGCTCATGAAAAAAGATCAAGCGAGCAATGAGGAAACGATTTCTTCCTGAGCGATACAGACAAGATCTATTCCTCAAGCTGAATTCGTTATAACAAAGATCGAGTGTAGCGGAGTATACCCACGAGTTCGAAAGGTTGATTATACAGAGCGATTTATCTGAGCCTTCAGAGCAGACTATTGCAAGGTACCTAAGAGGACTGAAACAACACGTCGTCGAAACAGTGGAGCTTCAGCCGTATTGGAGTTTCTCGGATGTTTGCAATCTTGCCCGTAAGGTTAAGAAGCAACAAGCAAAAAGTGCGAGTGCTAGAGCGACCATGAGGACGACGCCGTTCAGCAAAGTGAGTGTCTTTATGAGATCCAACCAGTCGATGGACAAAGAAAAAGCGAAAGTGGACCCTCGTTCCCCACCTATCAATGTTGGGGTGAAGAAGAGCTTCAAGTGCCAAGGGATTGGGCACATGGCGGCAGAGTGTCCTAATCGACGACCGATAACTATCATGGAGAACCCAGGCGAAGAGGAGATGGACGAACAACTAGGCGAATCTATTTGGGACGTCAAAGAAGAATACATTGAGGAGCCGGATGAGGGAGAGCTCTTGGTCATTCGAAAGGCTCTCAATGCGAATGCTATAGCTGAAAAAGTCGACAAGCGCGAGAAAATATTCCAGACTCGTTGCACCGTACAAGGGAAAGTTTGTCACGTGATAGTCGACAGTGGGAGTTGCACTAATGTGGCTTCTACCACCATGGTCGAGAAGTTGAAGTTATCGACCAAGCTGCATCTTCGACCATATAAGCTTCAGTGGTTGAGCAAGAAGAGTGACGTAAGAGTCACAGAGCAAGTTCTGGTGTCGTTGAGTATTGGCCAGAACTACCAGGATACCATCACGTGCAATGTCGTACCCGTTAACGCTTGTCACTTGCTGTTGGGGAGACTGTGGCAGTTCGACTGACGTGCGACACATGATGGATTCAAGAATACTTACTCCATCATTTTTTACCAGAAGAAGATCACCCTTCTACCCCTATCGATGACGACTGCGATACCATCGAGCGAGCAAGAATCTAGTTCGACGTGAATGGAGTTGACCCAGACGATTCACAGTGAAAGGAGGATCTATATGCTGATGTTGTTCGAAGAGGGAGGAGAACATGCTTCAGCCATCCCTCCACAGGTTCAAAGCTCCTTTTGGAGTTTGCGGACGTATTTTCGGAGGAGATGCCTGGTGGATTGGGATATTCATCATCAAATCGATCTCATCCCCGAAGTAGTTACCCAATCGTCCAGCTTATAGATGCAACTCAGACGAGGCGAAAGAGCTACAACGTCAGGTTGAAGAGCTCATTGAACGTGGTTTTATTCGGGAAAGTCTTAGCCCATGTTCCATCCCAGCGATTCTCACTCCCAAGAAGGATGGCTCGTGGCGAATGTGCGTTGACAGCCGAGCTATCAGTCGAGACACCATCAAGTACGGATTTCCTATTCCTCGACTTGTTGATATGCTTGATGAATTACATGGATCAATTGTGTTTTCGAAGGTAGATTTGAGAAGCGGCTACCATCAGATTCGCATGAGAGAAGGTGGTCATGCCATTAGGACTTTCGAACCCACCTAGTACCTTCATGCGACTAATGAAACAAGTATTTCGCCCATTTATTGGAAAGTTTGTTGTCGTTTATTTCAATGACATTCTTGTGTATAGTCGTAGCGAAATGGAGCACATAGATCATCTCCGATAATTGTTCGAGAAATTGAGAGAGCAGCGATTGTATGGAAACAACAAGTGTGAGTTCATGACGTCGAGCTTAGTCTTTCTGGGCTATGTTGTGTCTGAAGAAGGCATTCGAGTCAACAAAAGCAAGGTCCAGGCTATTCGGGATTGGCCAATGCCAAAGTCAGCTCACGACATGCGGAGTTTCCATGGGCTTGCTTCATTCTATCGGAGATTCATCAAGGATTTCAGCACTATCGCGGCCCCTTTGACTGAGTGCTTGAAAGGAGCGACCTTCGAGTGGTCGGCAGCAGCTCAGTTGAGCTTCGAGCAACTCAAGCGCCGCTTGAGTGAAGCACTTGTATTAGCTCTTCCTGATTTCAAGAAGGTATTCTAAGTTGAGCGTGATGCTTCTGGAATTGGCATTGGTGGTGTGCTTTTGCCGGAGGGACGACCAATCGCCTACTTCAGCGAGAAGTTGGGAGGTGCTAGACTAAACTACCCTACGGACGACAAAGAGTTCTATTCGATTGTTCGAGCTTTGGAGTCATGGAGCCACTATTTACTACCAAGGGAGTTTGTCTTTCACACTTATCATGAAGCGTTGAAGTACATCAATGGACAGACGAAACTCAATTGGAGACATGCGGAGTGGGTAGAGTTTCTTCAATCCTTCACGTTCGTGTTGAAGCATATGTCGGGTGTGAAGAACATCGTAACAGATACTTTATCGAGGAGGTCAAATCTGGTGGCTAGAATGGAATCAAAACTTATCGGGTTCGAGATGCTAAAGGAGTTGTACTCGACCGACATAGACTTTGGAGAAGTTTACAAAGCATGCGCGGAGAAGGCCCAAGATCCGTACAACTTGGTGGACGGATTCCTATTTCGAGGAGTTAAGTTGTGCATACCGCGGAGTTCTATTAGAGAGCTGTTGATTCGAGAGGTGCATGGGGAGGACTTGCAGGCCACTTTGGCTTTCAGAAAACTCTCGAGATGCTACAAGAGCACTTCCATTGGCCGAAGATGGCTAAGGACATTAATCAAATGATTCGTCGATGCGCTACTTGCCAACGGGCGAAGAGTCACGTCCAACCCCAAGGACTCTACACTTTGTTGCCAGTTGCTGATCGACCTTAAGAACACGTGAGTATAGATTTCGTCCTAGGACTACCACGCACCAAGCGGCAAAAGGATTCGATTATGGTAGTTGTGGATCGATTCTCGAAGATGGCTCATTTTATTCCTTGTAGGAAGATAGACGATGCCTCACACATTGCGGATCTCTACTTTCGGGAAGTTGTGCGACTGCATGGAGTGCCCTCATCGATCGTGTCAGATCGAGATGCCAAGTTCTTGAGCTACTTTTGGAAGACCTTATGACATAAGCTCGGCACGAAGCTCTTGTTCAGCACGAGTTCTCATCCGCAAACTGATGGGCAAACCGTGGTGGTGAACCGAACTATGGGAGCAATATTGCGTACAATGGTGGCCAAGAATCAGAAGGATTGGGATATCAAGCTCGCCCAGGCTCAGTTCGCGTATAATCGAGCTCCACATTCAACAACACGGGCTTCCCCATTCGAGGTAGACACCAATGCAGATCGTCGAGCTGAAGAGATGTTGAAGCTACACAAGAAGGTTCGCACCATCATTGAGCAACAAAAGAAAAATACCAAGCAAAGGCTAACCGATGACGACGAGATAAAATCTTTCACCCAGGCGACTTGGTTTGGATTCATTTGCGGAAAGAGCGATTCCCTGCCAGCCAAAAGAATAAGCTCATGCTAAGAGCTGATGGACAATTTCACATCATTGAAAGGATCAACAACAATACCTACAAGATCGACTTGCCTGAAGAATATGGCGTCTCGACATCTTTCAATGTTCAGGATCTTGCGCTTTATGCGGATGATGAAGACCCCTTAGATTTGAGGACAAATCTTCTTTAGCAAAGAGAGAATGATGCGGGATGGATGGGCTTGGGCGACAAGGGTGGTGTTGGTGTCGCCTCACTTGCGACGACCGGGCGACAAGCTGAACTCACGCTGCTAGAGTGGTCGGATCAAATGATAGGCGAATGCGCAAAGTCATCGGGCGAAGCGACACTGTCAGGCGAAAGAGGCTGAGGCGTCGAGGAACCCAAGAGGCGGTTATGATCTGATGGTTCAGGTTTGACAAATTGTAGCCCAAACATCGCGCCTGCTCCACTACCCTGCCCCACAATCTTTTCAGATCTTATCGGGAGGAAATATTATATTTTCCTTCCTTATCTTTTGATTTTCTTTCCGTATCTTTTATTTTATTTCTTTTTATTGTCTTTCCTTTAGGGTGGCCAATATAAGCCATTGTCTTGTAACCCTAGAGGACAGATTATCTTGAATTTGAAAACCAACCCCAGAAACTCTTTGAGTCTCTTTTTCTCTTATCACTCGGTGGATTCCGTGTGTGATGAGATTATCTGAGCGTTCATTACACCGATGGTCCGTAGCTGTATCCGGTTGTGGTGTCGTTCAACCCCGAGTCCAAATACGGTGGTGCTGTTGTTGTATCCGTACGAGGTCCGAGCAAGACACGTCTATTCTTTGGTGGTGGCTTAGCTTGTATCTGGAGGTTGGCACGTCATTATCCTTTACTTTCCAGTTTATCACCTACACCTGTCACTATTCGCCATATTAGTTCGCTTGTGTCGTCGAGCAACCGAACCAACCCACCCCGTCCCCGTATCAGATTCTTTGATGGTGAGTTTAATAGTAATAGTATACAAGTGTAGCATGTACAAAATATCCACTTGAGCTCTTCTGGAAATGGAGTAATGGGTTATAGAGGAATCACATAGAACGTACATACGACTTTCATCGAACAAACACGGAAAGAGAGGGATTCCAACCCTCAGTATGAAAAACTTCAACCAACGCCATTTTTAGTAATGGGGAGGTTTGGCACCTCGGTGTCGGTTGATCGAGTCCTAAATAGGCGGACCTAATTTTAACAGATTATGGTGGTAAACCAATTGGTTCAAACATCAATCTACCATACCTTGGGAAAAGTAAGAGCTGATAATGCCAAACATAATTTACAGCATAACATAAAATTAATGGCGGTTTGAGTAAATTGAAAATCTCTAAAAGAAAATTGTAATATGTCATATCTGAAATAATTGTGGTATGCATATAACATAAGTAATAAGAACTAACATATGTCTTGGTCTTGATATGAAATTTGCTAATGTATTTGATTTTCCTATGATATGTTTTACCTCGAAAAGATTGAGAAAACCATTTTGAAAGTCGAAGAAATTGAGCATTAGGGATTAAAAGGAAAATAAGATATAAAAAATAATAACACAATTAAAAGATATTTCAAATTTAAAAAATAAAATAAAATTAGTTCACTTACAGCCATCAAGCTCTTTGAATTTTTTACGTAAAGAAGAAATTATGATGATTTTTCCGAGAAAGCAAAAAAGAAAGACGAAAAAGAAGCTAATTCACGTTAAAAATTATAGGGAAAAGAAATTAATATAATATAATATAAAGTAAAAATATAATCATCTTTAATTTTAGAAACCGTATCCAGACATATATTTTGAGACTCGTTTGTGAAAGACACGTTTAACTAAATTCTAACACGCTTTAAATCGTGTCGTGTATGTGTCAACGTGTCTGTCTCTCAAATTGATTATATATAATGTAAGGTTAAAAACTCTAGCAAATTGTTTGTTAGAATCTCCATGAATTTCGGAATCGTTTCTAATTTACATTAAGTTTGTGTAAATAAGTATAAAATATTTGTCAAATAAATCTCATGTATGTGTTAAGAAATATATATAACAATTTCCACGAAATTTATGAAAATATCGAGGTTGATTTTTACTATCATTATTATGAACTTTATTTTAATTAAGAAGTTTGATATCTATAAAATAATCGTAATTATTGATCGAATTACTTCTTTTTTTTTTTGTTTATGCATTTTTAAAAGTCACATGCTGGCACTGTCTTTACACAATGTTTATCCTCCCTCTATTTTATTAAATTATTTTCCAAATACCTACAATTTTGTACAAAAGACAGGAAACTACTCCTCGGCAAAATTTTCTTACTTTTATTTTAGCCAAATACTCAAATATATCATAAACTTTGACCCATTTTTCTGATGTAGCCTAACATTTAAAAAATATCTTCTTACATCCCAACGTTAGGTCGTTATCTTAATTATATCCTTCGTTAGCCGTCCCCGCTAACGGAGTCCTACGTGGCACTAACATGGCAGTTAACGTTATCAGCGCCACGTTTAATTAATTTTTCACCAAGACAAATTATCAAATATATCCTAAACTTTGACATTTTTTTCCTATTTAACCTAACAATATTATCTTACATCCTAACATTGAGTCGCTCTATATACATTATATACCATGTAAACGGTCAATGGTAATGGAGTCCTACGCGGTGTTGATATGACAATTAACGTTGTCGATACCGCGTTTAATCCATTTTTTTCTCAAATTGAACCATAAACCTGAGTTAGGGCTTAGGGGTTTTGGGTTTAAAGTCCCAAATATATTTTAATCCCACTCGTAACGCATATTTTAGTCTTACTCCCGACCCATCCTACACTGACACTCGACCACAACCTCAGCTCGACCCCTGATCCCCGACCACTATCCCACCCTATGTCCCAACTCTCGACCCTTACCCCAACCCCAAATCCTAATTAACATGTCAACGATGTTGATGTGGAGTTGTGTTTGTATAACAATGTTGACATACTTATATAGTGTTATTTGTTGGATAATCACAGTGTGCTTGCATAGACAGACAATGTGTTTGTTAGGGCATATTTGAAAATTTAGTCATCCTGGATATATTTTTAAAACATTTAACTTCACTAAATTTAGAACAACTACAATTTGTTATAATAGCTAAAATATCTATTACAATATTTGTTCATATTGAGGAGGGCTAACGGATGATATAATGGAAATAATAAGACAACGTTGGGATGTAAGATAATATTTTTCAAATGTTAGGCTAAATTAGAAAAAAGTAATAAAGTTTATGATGTATTTGACAATTTGGCCTCAGAAAGAAATAGATAAAATGTGGCGCTAACGGCGTTAATTGCCGTGTCAATGCCACGTCCGCTAGCGGGGAAAGCTATCGGATGATATAATAGAGATAACGGTCCAACGTGGGGATGTAGAATATATTATTCAAATGTTAGGCTAAATTGAAAAAATTGTCAAATTTCAAGATATTGATAATTTGGCCTTTTATTTTTATTTGCTTTTTGTCAGAGTCGGCTAGGGGTGGTAATTTCAGACATGGACACGTTAACACGGACAAGACCCGACACCATTTAAAGCAGGTTCAGATTTAATTAAATGTGTCTTTTCTAAATGGGTCAAGACCCGATTAGACATGACAAAATTTGTGTCCGAATTCGAGTTTAAAATTTGACACATTTATAGACATGTACAACTCGTGTAATTTTTAATAAAATGAGAAATTTTAAGTTATTTTTATTTTAATTTAAGATCAGCTCGTTTCATAGTAAATTGATGTATGCCCAAACAAATAAATACATTGGAGTTTGAAGTTGGTTCAAACTCCAATTTTTAAATAATATTTGGATTAATCGCGAAATTTGTTGGTATATTGGAAAAATAATCAATTTTATTATCTAAACATTGCAAGAATGGCTCGTGATTTTGTTATCTAAACATTGCAAGAATTGCTCGTGATCTGTTAAGTGTGCCGATATCTACTTTGGCTTCGAAATCCGTATTTAGTATTGCAGGTTGAATCCTAGACCAATATTGGAATTCATTAAAACCAGAAACTGTGAAGTCACTTCTTTGTACAAAGGATATACTTTATAGAGAAGATAATTAATAATTTTTTAAGTTAATTATATTTTAATTATTCTAATATAAATTTTGTTTTTTAGAGATTTTAATAAAGTTTGTCAAAGATTTAAGCGGTGATGTGATGGGTCCGTTAATTTAAATTGAAAGATTGTGTTGGTAATATTTAATATTTTTTAATAATTTTTAAAATTGTAAATAAATGTAATTTTTTTATATTATATTACAGTATTTATTTAAAATTTTAAGGGACACGTTTATTATCCGGATCTTATTTATGACATAATTAACTAAATAAGTCGTTTCCCGTTTTGAGACAAAAAAAGACATTCTCCACATACAACACGCAAAAGACAAAGACAAACCCTCCCCAACCCTTGCTTCTGTTTTCGGGTGAGAGGAAGGAGAAGAAGAAGATGAACACCGGGGCGCCCCTTGACATGCTGAAGGAGAATCTCCCTGTTGATGAGGAGCCCCTCCTCCTCTCCGACGATGTCACGACCGGCCTCGTCCTCGTCGATCTCGTCAACGGCTTCTGCACTGTCGGCTCCGGCAATCTGGTGACCCTCCCCCTCATCTCCCCCCCCCCACCCCTTTTTCTTTTCCTTCCCTTTTTCTTTTTTCTAAAGGTGATCCGTTGCCGATGGTGTCGTCAGTCGATTCGACATCCAGACGGCCTTTTTCTCTTTTGTTTGATTCCGCTTTGTCATGCGGGGATGAGCCGCCGTCGGGGAATGATTCTGTCGTTTTATTGTTGTGTGGTCGTTTGGTTTTTTCTGTGTATAGTCCAAAATCTGTCTTTTTTTTGCTGCCTACAATCCGGACTATTTAATTTGATCCTTCAGCGTTTGTTTTCTTGACCATGAGATAGGCGCCTCAACAGCCAGATCAGCAGATCGAAGAGATGGTGCGCGAGTCTGTCAGGCTCGCCAAGCTGTTCTGCGGGAAGAAATGGCCCATATTTGCTTTCCTCGATACTCATCGCCCGGATGTCCCTGAGCACCCTTATCCTCCCCATTGCATAGTCGGCACCGAAGAGGCCAATCTTGTTCCCGGTAATTAGGATAGGATACTTCCCACTTAGTTGACCGAGCTTTCAGCTGGTTTTCCTTCTTTCTCACCGGAGTCGCGACGATTTGATTGTTGCAGCATTGGAATGGTTAGAGAAGGAGCCTTGCGTGACAATCCGTCGGAAAGACTGTATAGATGGATTTGTCGGTTCTTTCGATAAGGACGGTTCTAATGTGTTTGTGGATTGGATTCATGCTAACCAGATCAAAACGGTGAGTGCTCAGTTGTTGACCTTTATCACAATTTGGAAAAATTCTTTTGCTGGTGCTTTTCATTAATCATATTTATCTTGCTCGTGTTATTCTTGTAAATGCTCTGTAAAATCTGTTTTTGTTCTTCAGTTATTGGTGCTCGGCATCTGCACGGACATATGCGTCCTTGATTTTGTGTCTTCCACCTTATCGGCTCGAAATCGCGGCATCCTTGTTCCCTTGGAAGAAGTGATTGTGTATTCAAAAGGATGTGCTACGTTTGATCTTCCTGTTCATGTTGCTAAATCTTCCAAAGAACTTATTGCCCATCCACAGGTAATTTCAGTGCATGAATTGATGAATAAGTACCTGCCTTAGCGATCTTTGGAATTGTTTCTTCTTGTTGAAGCTTCAAACAACCTTAATAATTGGGGGATGGCATCTTTGTGTCCATTGGAAGTGGAAAAAAAGGCTGACCTGTTCCACTTTTGGAAGACCTTGCGTTATATCACCGGAAGCCATTATCATTTCTAACTGTGACAAACCTTATTCCTTTTTAGCCTAGATTACATTATGGGATATGTTAGGATCCATTGTATTTGTCTTTTATCCCAGTGAGCATCTCAAAGTTCATTTGTTTCTCCACTGTCGTCGACTTCTGTGAGCTTTGTTCTAAAATATGAGAAAATATTTCGCGAAATAAGACAGTAATTTTCAAAATTGGCGAATAATGCCCTTAATTCAGTGTTTCTAATACCAAATTCACCTGAAAAAAATTGAAGAAATTGATGTTTGAAATGCTGAGTTCCCTAAATTTTTTAGGTGAACTCGGTGTTTCTAATACTAATTTATGTGCATTATTTGGCAATTTTGAAAGTTGTTAACCTATTTCGCAAAATATTTTTCCTGGGTTTTGTGGTTTATTCTACCTGGATAGGGCTTTCGTCATTTAAGGATAAAAAATGTGTTGAAATGAACATGAACTGAGTCCCCAGTTTAATTTTGATTTTGGGTTGATTGCTGATTTGTTCAGACTTCAGAGAATCTCCTTTGTTCTCATTTTTGCTATTATACTCATTTTCTTGAACTCGTATTTTCTTTCTGATGACAGGATCTCTTGCATCATGTTGGCCTGTATATTGCCAGGGCAAGGGGAGCCAAGATCGCATCAGAAGTAGGGTTTCTGGTACCTGTGGATTGAATCTGAATGAGAGTTCTAATCTATTACTCAGCAATTCTATTATGAGATATCTGTACCCAATCTTTGTACTGAAAAGCTGATTATCGGAGATGATATTAGGGTAATCTGGAGGAATTATTCCTACAGAATGAGTATGGACTAGTTTGTAAAGTAGAATTCAAGTAAACCTCTGTTAATAAGAAGGAATGCTTATCATATGTTGATAGCACTGTCAAGTTTTCTGGAGAAAGGGATCAGTTTTTCGTCCTAAATCAATTTCTTCTCACTTGAAAATTTCCGGTTTGCCTCTAGATCTTGAGCATACTAAACATTGGAAGAAGAAAATGGGTTGTTACCAACATCGCATAAAAAATTGATTAGGAGCAAAGAAGGCGCCTAATGCCATTGTGATGTTTCAACTGATTGCCCTGCTTCTGTGGATTGCTGTGGGATCGGGCTCATGTAGATAGGTGCTGTCTGTTTCTTTTGCTTGGTGCCAAATATGAAAGCACGCAGGGGAATACGGGTCCGGCTAATGGCTTGTTTAAGCTGAGCGTTCTGATAATTCTTTGATCCTGGAAGGCCAAGCTTTTCATTCAGCTTTGCCAAGGTTCTGCCAACTTCAACCTGCAGCGATGCGATGTGGTTCAAACCGGCCTGCAGTTCGTTCGCGACCTTGTTGTTTTCCTGCTTCATGTTCAATACTTCACCCTGGAACTTTGCAGCCTGATAACTGGTGAACTTAAAGTCATCGTCCTCTGCGCTTGCTTTCAATGCTTTTGTGATCTCTTCCTGGATGTGGCACAGGGATGAGAACCTGGATTGCTGTTCGTCTTTTAGGTGCATGCATTTGTCTGACCAGACTGTCAGCTCAATCTGTATGTCCTTTAGGTGCTTGTATATAGGCCGAACTTCCGACCGAAAAGAAGTCCCGGTGTTGCATGACTGGCTTCCCTCTCGGTTCTTTTCTTTCTCCTCGAGCTTCTGCGCCTCTGCTTGCAGATCCTCGACTGCATTTTTGTACTTCTCTATTTGATTCAATGCAGAGCTGAATCTGAGCCAGAACTCCAAGTTTTCCTCCAGCAGCCCGTCGATGTCCATTCTCAGTTTCTGTTCAATTTCCGAAGTCGGATCCCCTTTATCCACAAGGTGCCCTAAAAAATCTGGAAGCTGAATATCTAGAAACTCGGCAGCATCCAAAGCATCCAGTTCTTTAGAGTCCTTGGATTCATCAAGAACTGTCTGTAGGAGGCTAACTTTATGACGCAACGAAAGGATTTCTTCATCCTTCTTCTCCATCTCTCCGAACTTCTTCTTCATCTCCTTATAATTTCGTAGAACCATGGTGTATTCAGTTAATAGAGTCTTCTCTCTGTTATCCATACCTTTCAAGTAAAGTTCCCGCCAGTTTGGTTCTTCTTGAACAATTCCATTGCCTCGTTCTTTGACCAGTGAAGGATCATCTGTCTTCCATGGAACATCAGGATCTTGTTTCTTCTGGGAATGACATGTACTGCATTCAAAGCGAGTAAGCTCACAAGTTAATTGTTCCTTCCCGATCTCACCATTATCATTCAGACTAAAATGGTCCTCTTTGTCCAAAGCCAGGGAGGACTCTTGAGTTAACGATACTTCAGATGAAGCAGCGCCGTTCTCTGGGGATCCACTGGAGTCTCCTGTTTCCTTGTCGAGGGCTCTGTTTTCCGGTCCTTTTGGTGATTTCCCTGACATGCTATCCGGGTTCTGCTGAGACGAAGTCAAGCAGCAAGATTGGAATTCCCGGGAGGCTTCTGTTTCCTTGTCAAAATCTCCATGCTTCTTCTGTTCTTTTGGCGAAATCCCCAACATGTCATCCGGATGTTGCTTCTTGTTTTCTGGTCCAGTTGCAGGCTGTACACAGAATTCAGTGGAAAATGCTGCTGCTTGTGCCGCCGGAGTGGAAACGATTTCCTCCTCATCTGATTTAATGCAGCTCAGCTTCGCGGAAAGGTGTTCCAAATTAAAACGCGCCTCGGCAAAATATGTCTGGAGATTGTTATTCTGATCATCAACGCTTTTATTTAGCTCATGGATTCCTTGCAGTTTTTCCTCCATTTCCTTCACCTTGTCGTGAGCTTTGGTTCCCGCAGGCTCAATTAAGCTCCCCTTGTCATCCTCCAATGCCTGGATCTGAGCTTGGAGGTGATTGTTTTCTGTTCGGAGTCTCTCCATCAGAGCTGCCTGGGAGGCCAATGCAGTTTCCAAGCCAATCACCTTCTCAGCAAGCTCATCGATCCTCTCTGTCAATTTGGAGGCCGTGATACACGTGTCGCTGAACTCTGCCTCGACATGCTGCTTGATCTTCTCCTCATCCAGTGCAGACTCCTGTTCCTCCTCCCTTACTTCCCCATCCTCCCGACTCGAAACTTCAGTATCTGCAGATAACTCGATAGCCTCACCTTCCGATTGCCCAGGAAGGATTTCCTCCTTTAGACACTTCAATCTGCGGAACGAATTCCTCGTCCTTTCTTTTTCCAATGAAGCTTCCTTGGCAGATTTCCTATGCTTCTCCTCAAGATGAGACAATGTTTCTTGGCACGACCTCAGTGCCGCTTCGGACATCAACCTACGTGCCTCCTCATCATCAATAACAATGCCTTCACCGAACTCATCCTGCAATGCGGAGACTTCTGCTTGCATGACTGTGATCCGATTCTCCATTTCCCAATACCTCGCGACCCCACCCTCATACGAGCTCTTGGTGAATTCCTTCTCTGTCTGTAGGGCAAGGATCTCCTTCTGCATCATGTCGATCCTCTCAAGTGCCTGGTCTTTGCTCAAGCCAGATTTCAAAGACGGGGCAGGGATGACGGTTGATTTCCTCTCCTGCTTCTTGCTGTCCTCGAGCTTCCTCGTGCTCGAGCCCAGGAGAATCTTGAAATGCTTGGAAGGAGCCTTAGGGACCTTGGGGGCATTCAGCCTCATGCTCTCTGATCCAGCGGGGCGACCCTTGGGGCTGAAATCATATTCTTCCTCCATAGCAAACTGCACCTTCTCAGGGAACACGGAGGCGATGGTGTTGTTGGCGTTCTGAAGCTCGGTAGACAGGTGGTCGTAGCGCTCTGCCAGGGCGCGGTAGGCACGGTACGTGTCCTCGACGAAGACAATAAGCTCCGGCCTCTTCTTGTAGTACATCTCGGCCCTCTTGGCGAAGGAGTCGCCATCCTCCTCGATGAGCTTGAGGACGTTCTGCACCTTCTCCTCCATGTCTGCCCCATTTTTTCTTTTTTTTTTTAATCACCGCCGCCAACAACAACAACAAAAAAATAGAACCAAGAACAACAAAAAGTGGACGACCACGGCAAATGATGAGGGCAAGTTTACCTTGGAGGTTCTGTTCGAGCCATTTGGATTGCTTGGTGCGAACGTGGCTAGCCCACCACCATGAATACGCATTGCTAGCAGCTCTCTGTAACATCCTTCCCCTTCACCCTCTCTCTTAAACGGCCAAGACCCCAACCCCAACCAAGAAAATGGGGTTGGGGGAGAACGAAGCTGCTTGGGAGAGGGTAAATTTGGGGGTCAACTCACGGAAGGGAGCAATCTTCGGGTGTGCATGTGTGTTGTGTGTATGGTGGATCCAATCCAACCCTGTTGTTTCATTTTATTTTTTATAATCGTGGCCTCCAAAACTCAAACTTTCATGCACTTAATATCTCAAATCACAATAACTATTTTTATTACAGCCTTTCCTGGACTTGGTTTTTAGGTGCGTTGGCAGTCACTTGGCATTGGCAGCCTTGTATTTCTTTTCTTACAACATCAACCAACAACCGGCCATCACGTTACGACGCATGCCCCTTTTGGGTATCATGTGCTTTGTCCGGATTGGACAAGAAAGTGGTCACCTTCCACGTAATTTCATTATATGTTAAACGAGAGAGCACGAGGCTGTCTGTTGTGCCCCAGAAAGCTTTTTCATTCTCTTTTTTTGATAGTCGCCAGCACGTTTGTTTGTGCCCCCCTTTTTTGGCTATCCGGATGATCGATTATTTTATGCGTGTTGATTCGACTTCCCACCGCTTTTTTGCGTGTCCTTTTGGAGCCACGCCATGTTCTCTTACTACATCTCTAATTTTGTATGCATAAATCCAGAGATTGGTTACATCGACGCTCGACGTTCCTGCGTTATCATTACGTGCGAGCAAGTTAGCACTTGGGCCATGGACCGTGGCAATACGATAATGATAACTTCTTCTTTTCCTTTGTTAGCCATATTGCTATTTTCCCAGGGGGTTTATACAGCGTTTTGTCCCTCAAATATCAATCACTGGCTACATGCAATTTTATTTCTAATTCAATCTTGCTTATGAACTCGTACACATTACAGCTACCAACGCATATGGGGTACACGAAAATATATTCAACAGGAGAACGTTGGAAGTCCTTTCAACGAAGAAAATGGTTCTCTTTTTCACCCTGAACGGAAAAACCATGCAGGGATATAGTGGTAATTTCAGTAGGAAAAAGGCCATCTTCCCCGATGGGCACGTAAACGGATAAGAAACTAACGCCCATGGAAATTACAGTGTGATCCCCCCGTGGAACCGATGAGAGGAAAACTATATTTCGAGTCCTGACGCGGAATGACCTCAACAACAAAAAACGAGAGGCCCTTTTCTCCGATGTTCTTCGTTTGTTTGTTTGTTTGTTTGCCCGAATCAGACACCAATTAAAGACGACCGACCCCGATTATCTATTCGTGTTCCTTCTTCTCCGGCCGATTCAGTCCCTTTTCTTGTTTATTCCCTCGTAATGCTCCCGATCTTTGGCTCCCCTATTCGTTTTTTTTTTTTTTTTGGTTAATATACATGATGGTGATCAGAGGGGAAGACATTAGTCTCTCGTTCTTCGAACGTGGTGTCGGAATTATGTTGCCGGATCATGAGTGCCTTTTGATGAGATCGATTCCGGTAAGGAGAAGAATGTGATGGATTTCGGCCTATGTTGATGTGGGAATAGTTTCGTGAATCCACCATCCTCTTTCGTGATGATTTTGATTGATGTTTTCGTTGTCTTCCCATAGAGGTCCGGCCAGACCTGTCTCGACATGAGTCGTTCCGCTCCATAGCAAAAGTTGCACGTTCCAAAGCTAGTCGACTGTGTTCGCCATGCATGAGTTGCAAATCTTTTAGTGATGCGTCTTTCCATGCTGTGGCATCGACAATATGGTGAAAACCTAATGTTGTTGACATTTGATGCAGAATCGTACAAGTAGTTCAACATCGCAGTACTGAACTTTAACATAACGGAAGATGAGCAGTGTCTGTGGTGAGCTTGATGAGGCCAAGCTCCAAATAGAGCGGCTCAGATCCGATCACCACAAGAAAGTCGAGCAGTTTGAGGCTTTGAGAAAAATGTATGAAGAGCAGGCTGAGAAGCTCCAACAAGCAGTCGCAAAAGTGGATAAACATTCTCGGGAACTGAGCGAATTGACAGGAGAGTTGACGTTCATGAAAGACTTATGTGAAGAAATGAAGCGTGACTTGAAGGAAAAAGACATCAACATCGAACATCTTAGTGCAAGGAATTACGCGCTTTGGTCTGACCTTCGTTTGAAGTTGCAGGAATTGGAGGAGGAAAAGAAGTCCCGTGTTAATCTGTTGGAGGAATCTAATGTTAAATGTACTAATCAAGAGAACCAGCTTAGAGCATTTTCTGAGGAGATTGCGAGCTTAAAGGTGCTTCTTGAGTCTTCGCAAAGGAAGTGCTTGGAAGCTGAGGAGAAGGCCGAGGCACAGAATGGCGATTTTGAGGAGAAGCTAAAGTTAAAGGAAGAGCAGTATCATTACCTTGAAGAAGTTCACGAGGAGCTGCGGAGAGAATACGAGGAAACCGAGAAAGAATGGGAGAAGGAGAAATCTGCATTACTCGATGAGATAAATTCACTCCAGAAACATCATTCTTCATTGCTTATAAAGCAAGAAAACGCGTCGGAAAATGAAGAACAGATGCATCGGGACTTCTCAGGAAACAACAATGCCAGGGAAACGGCATCGACTTCTGAAGTGGATAAGTTGGCCGCCGAACTCAATGAGTGCAGGTTGGAGCTAATAGATAAGGACGCGAAGCTTGGTGATGCCAGGAAGGAATTGGAAATCTGCCATTCCTCATTGATGCATCTGATGTCGTTGAATGAGGAGATCACAGTAATGCTATTGGTGACAAACTCTGGGATTTCTGAGGCACAGATGAGGCTTGCCAATGATGTGTCTGATGAGCATGCTTCTGACCTAATCAAGGGGAGAGGGAGGTGTAAGGGAATGCTCGAGGAATCATCGAGATGTCAAATCTATCTGAGAGAACAAGTTTTGCTGATGGAAACCGAGTCAAATGTCAAGTTCAGAGAAGTTTGTGAGGCCCCGGGAAATGTGGGTTTCGGGTTGGATGAAAAATTTGATGAAGTGAACGAAATTGAGCTCGAAATGTATATATGGCGGTCCATCGCAGAACGATTGAAGCTTAATATGGAAGAGAATTTCCGTACAAGGAGAGAGCTGGAGGAATCGCTTCTTTCTCAAACTGAGTTCGAGGATATGATTAAGCAAGAGAAAGACAGCCTCCTCCGCCAGTTAGAAGAAAAGGATGGGAGGATAGAGTCTCTGATGGATAAGAATGCTCAACTTGAACGGGAATTGGAAAAGGTTCAATTGAAGTGCAGTAATGTCTTGAGTTCAGAACCTTCGGAGCCCTTTGAAATGGAACGTAATAGTTTATTCCGTGCAGTCAGTGAGAACGAGAAGGAACTAGCGTGCTGAGCAGGAATCACTGATGGGAGGGACCGAAAGGGCAGTCTATGCTGATAATATGAATGAGACGAGATATAAGGTCGAGAGGAGAGGCCCAATGCAGACAATAACTCGCACTCATGTATATGCAACTGGCAGTAAAAAGAGGTAACGCTGGATTACTTGTAGGCAGCGGAGGAGAAGATAAAGGCAGAATGTCACTCCAGAGCCCTGAGGTTGAGGAAAAGAAAATGGTGATTGTAGAGATGGAGGGTGACATAGCCGAGCTGCAGAAGAAGCTGGAGATTAAGGAGTCGTCCTTGTCACCCTGCTAAGGAGATGGCATTGGAGGTTGACGTCACCCAGGACATAAAAGTCGGCTTACTGAGTGGATAGCACAACGGCCATTCTATGGGGGACAGGATGATATGACCCGCGCATCTTGCAGGTTAGATGAGCTCAATTGGCAGCAGTGGTCGGAAGGATAGACCGATCCGCCAACGGCAACGGACACCGACAATTTTACTTCTTTAGTTTTGGATGGTAGTGGCTGAGGCTTCTGTGAAGTTGTTGCAGCTGAGTTTTGTCAAATAGGCTTTTTGTTCTTGTACACATTACTAATGTCGACAAGGTCAAAAATAAGAACGTGGGCTGTCAACCAAAACGCGGTAGGGGTTCCAATCATGGGGGCGTGCCATCCGGTGGAATCCTTTCAGTCATGTGCGCGATTGCTCAGTGTGCAAAGGGAGAGAGGGACCAACCCATTTCAGGGCTCCAAATCCAAACAAACAAAACGCCATCTATCATCATCATATTCAATCCGTAAGTATGGTGTACAATCAATAGTATACCCGATCATCGAGGCTCGATCCCATCCTCTCCTTTCGTATCTCGCTCCAAACCCGACTACACACAAACACCCCCGCTCATCGTATCCCTAAGCACGAAACAATAACAAATTACTTTCCCTCCACCCCCTGGAAGAAAAGATGCCGACCGAGACCGAGACCCGTTATTTACTTTCATACTAAAAGAGTAACATAACAATGGAACACTGACCATAGTGGAGTACAGTAGCAGATTAGGCCAGCAGACACCTCACCTTTATGCAGCACACATGCAATCCGGGGCGGGGTATGTGTACAGGGACTGTTTCGGTTTCCTCAACCTGATCTGGCCTTGCCTGTTCATGTGCCCCTCGATGACTGAATCCCGGAAATCGGACCAACTTAAGCTCTTGTTCAAGAACAGCTGACCCAGTAAGGGCATGTTTGGCCTAATTGTCTTCAAGTTTTTGTAGGTCCTGTGTCCTACCTGTAGCGGTTAAGTCAGGGGAAGTACGAGGCCAGACAACAGCAACTGGTGCAGCTCGATTAGAACAACAATATTCAGTATTTGAATACTAACCAATGCATTGTGCATATTCCCAGGAGAAGCGGAGACAAACACATCACTGTGCATGCTGACATAGTAGTCGACCGCAGCCAGTAAAGAGGCCTTCCCACTGATCTGTGCTCGTTCTTCAGCGGATGCAAGACTCTTCTTGTCCTCCATCAGAGGAAACAAACTTCTCAATGCTGAGATCCTAGCTTCTCCACCGTATACCTAAAAATCACAAAAACGAACAAAAGGAAATGAAATACGCTCAATCGCCATAATTCCAATGAAAGGATGATGTTACTTCCGAGTGATGACAACATACCTTGTGTGAGGCTAGATAGAGCCGGGTGTTGTCGTCGAAGCCCATGGCAGCAAGTAGCAGTCCAACTTCCTCCGGAGTCAAGGGGCAACGGCCCTGACTACGAAGCTCCTCGTCTGTGAACCGAGAGTTGAGTACCCTGCCTTGCCACATCACTTGCCTATACTTGGCAAGGGAAAGCTTTTCCGCTTTGCCACCGCCAAAATCACAAGCTGAGTGAGCAGCCATGTCCTGCACAATGATACATGACAATGGAAAGAAACCATGGGATTAGCACAACTGCCATCCTCAAGAGACAAATTAACATGAGATGGGCATCAGGCAGAAGCACCTTATCAAATCGAAGATGTAAAGCAACAAATTTCCCAGCATGTTTCACATTTGAATCTGTTATTTCTTGCAGGTAACTTCCGTCAGATTTGTATCGCAAACGGTTAACAAGAGCGTCGCCAAGTTCCCTAACATGAGGAACAAACTCCAATGCCTGAAAATTCACTTTGCAACGCAGGAGCTGGATGTCGGTAGGCACATTATCAAAGGTCATCCGATGTGAGAATGGAGCAATAACGGCGAGTCCATAGCTGGGAAAAGAGAGAAACCATGTCGTCAACAACAGAAACTTCATATGTAAGAGAAGCCTTCAGGTAAATCATTTTCGCAAAGAAAAAAGAGCAATCACAAGAAAAGTGCAAATCCCTACCTTTGCAGCACCGGTGAGACATTCTCTAAATACCAGTTAAGAGAAGCATGAGCCGGTGCAGTCTTTATTCTGTTGGGTCGAATAGCTGTGGCATAATATTCCCTCGAGCTCCAAGAGAACTCATCTGGAAGTTCTCTAACGATACTGATATCATCCTTTAATATGTCGATGAAGTGGTCAACATCGAATATATCCGAGAATGAGCTACAGGAAAGAGCAAAACAAGTTTAGATGGCGACAACATAGGAAGGTTCGCAAATCAAGCCCTCACTTGACTTATTTTACTTGAGTACCTGGAATCTTTCCAAACAGCATTCACTTCAAGATACGGAATGACCAAAGTGGCATTGAGGATTTTAGCAACGGCAACAGCATCACATATCTGTGAAATTGACATAACAAAGTCTGTGAACGATAAAAACAACTAAGACATGAGGAAACAATTGTGCAATCCATGTACTATCTCCTCTCGTAACATCTTTAAGGTTTCTGATTTCTAATATCAGCAGAATTGGCGATGTGAGATGCAGCAAATGAACTCACCCCCATCCTCTGCTGGTTCAAACCTCCATCAAGAAACACCTGAAGATAACCTTCGGTTTTCTCTGGCAAAGCTGTTAAAAAGCGCAACAAGTTACAAACAGATCAAAACCCCTTCCAGGTTGCCATCAGAAGTAAAGAGCCTAGCCATTCAAAAGAAGAAACCACTAACCACCCTTGTTTGATGACTGGCCAGCCGGAATCCATCCTTGGTCATCCAAAGGACTCCACAGCTCGTCTTCTTGAGAATCAGACTGAACATCACAAGGAAACATCATCAACAACCAGAGCCACGGGAAAGGTAACTCGATGTAACAACTCAAGAGACTCACAGATTCCCGTTGTATGGCGCTCCTCAGAAGATTTGAGTGCCTCACCTTAGGAGTAGTCAGTTCCTGCATTCGAATAGCTGGTGTCAGCATCTTCATCAACAAATCCGTATGCACATAAATATGGGTTTCCTCCTTTCAGTCAATTAATCGGAACCCTGGGAGTAAAAATGTTCATTTACAAATTACTCGAGGAAAGAACTCGAGAAGAAGAAGGCCGCCCCCTCCCCCACCCACCCAACTTAAATCCTGCTCTAGCAAACCCTGACTTCTGGTCAACCAACCAACCAATAGCTAAAACCTATAAGGGTTAGGCAAACTCCATGAGTCAAAGCCCAAAAGAGACCTCCACAACAGCAATAAGCAAAAGATATCTTCAACGAAAACGAGAAAGGATTTGTCAATTCTGCCGAGACCCATAAAACGCATCACTTACTTAGCACAGAACTTAACTAAAACGAACCCGCCCAAAAAAAAAAAATACAAAGAAAGAAACAGAAGAAGAAGAAGAAGAAGAACATGCACCGACACAAACACGGACAGACATACCGTGAGCACAGAGGGGGAGGAGGCACAAGTCCGAGGAAGGAAGGAGATGGGTGTGAAGAACAGAGGCAACAACCACAAGAGCCCATGAACCACCATCGCTAACTTCCCCAAAGCTATCCACCGGGATCTCAAAGCCCCCTCTTTTTCACAATAAGAAAAAGGAGAGCTAGGTGCAGACGGAGCAGGTAAAAAGGAGAAGGAAGCAGCAGAACCACAAAAGAAACGACCCACTGAAAGCCCTTCGCCCCAACTTCGTCCAACCCTTTTACCGCTCCTCCTCACTCTTTGATGGAGGAGATTGGGAGGTGAGGAGGGTTAACGGTGGTAGAAAGAGGGGGGATGGGGGAGAGGGAGGGAGCGTCGGTGATGATGACAAAAAAGAAAAGGGAGTCACATCAAGCTTCACATGACACCTGTATGCAAAAGAGTGGGAAAGCGAGGATTTTTTTTGGGTTGGAATAATGCTGGGCTGGCAGAGAAGACAGGAGATGAGGAAGAGGATGGTTTAGTAAAGGAAACGAAAGGAAAGGGTGTGTGGGGGATGGGAAATGTAATGCTACGACAGTTTGGAGATGGAAAATGGAAAGGGAGGGGCAGAGATAGAGAGAGAGAGACCCTTTCACACGCGCTAACCCAAATGGTTGGTTGGAGTTGCATTTGCTGCGATGGTGGTCTGGTGGGTGAGTTGGTCTTCCATCCACTTCCATTTCCACTTAACAGAAAGGAGGGTTTGGGGAATTGCCAATCACACTCCCTCAGTCGCTGTAGAAAAAATAATAATAATAATAAAAAAAAAACAACTGTAATAATTAAAATGAGGACCCAGAACAAGACAAGGACCCTAATTAGTCTTTTTTTATCGAAAAGTAAAAACGACGAGTTTTAGAAGAGAGCAGGCAGACATTCTTTTGCTATGGGGAGGGGGGAAAGAAAGGAATTGTAAATTTTTAATAGGGGGTTTGAGAAGGAGAAAGGGTTTTTTTTGGGAAATGGGCATTTTGGGTCACTTTTTATCGTTTAAGTCATCGAATTGCTTTCTAGTAAATAAATGAGTGGAGAGGGCCGTTGCCAGTGACCGTTGGGGCTTTTGCCCGTAATTGATTTCCCAGAGAGACTCACCATGAATGAATTGGGGTGCATTCACTCGTTAAACCTCAAACGTGATCCAGTCAAAGCAAGATCGAGATTCATTGCTTCTAAAAAGAAGCCTTTTTTTATATAATATCCGTAATAATATTGTCTCCAGCAATTTTAGACACATATATATGACATGTTATGATTTAATGTAACAATAAAAAGTGAGTTCGTATTTATCTTAATATTTCTTTTATGTAAACGGATTCGAGACGACACAACACGATAAACGAGTTCGTATTATTTCATAGTTTTAAAAGAGTTAAAGTGTATAATACATTTATTAAAATTGTTAGGACTTAAATTTTGTATTTTGAACCTCCCCCACAATATCTTAGGGTGATTTATTCCTTTCACATACTAGCATTAATTCCTTCACCAAAACCATAAGCAAACAAAACACCCCTCCACCCCCAATCTTAGGATTTTTGTAATCAATGTTTTTGCATCTGCTTTCCTTTCGTGTTACACGTGTCTCCTTCCTTGTAAGAAGTAAAACAGTCAAAAAAGAATTCATTAAATATTATGACCAACCAACTCTCATTTATTTCAATACCTCTATTCGAATAATAATAATAATATTATTAAATATTACACCTCCTCCTTTTTCTACTCTTTTCCCTTTTTCTTCCACTTTCTATCTTTTACTTTCCTCACATCCACCTGTTCAATTTTTTTTTAAATCTGTTCTTATTTAAGAACGAACATAAAATATAAATATGAAAAATCGATTAATTTCTACGATATTTATCTTTTATTATAATGGAATAAACTATTTTTTATAAATTCAGAGTTATAAATTGAATTCATACGCAAAGAGTTATATCCACGTAAAAATTTGATCTTTTTTTTAAATATGCGTTGAAATAACAATCTAGCAAAGATATTTCTTTTTCCGAAATCATTATGACTATAATTTTAGATTTGGGCATAGAAATATTCGTGACCGTTTTGTTGCGGAAAAATTTTTCACTTTTTCGTTTTTACTCTGCGGTTGGATTTATGGGATGTAGGGAGTCGGATGGGTGGGATTTGGATGAAATTGCGAGGATATTTTTGTCTTTTTCAAAATGTCATTCCCGTGGACTCCCCTAGAAGAGTCAAACACGGCATTAGTTGTAGTGGAACGAGTCCCATGTTCTAGGAAATAATTTCATTATGTTTTGAAGATGACGTAATTTTTTCCGTACATACGTGTGACGCATTTTTCGTATATTTGACGTAAACGGTAACGTGACTTTCCTATATGGGTGGATGGGCTTTAGACATATTTTGTATATTTGTATTGATTTGTACAAATGTACGAAATTAGAATAAATGAACATGTTTTGTCATTATACATGTTTCATATATATGTATATATAATGTACGAAAATTGTACTACTTGTGGGGCCAAAGTCTCGCCAACAGGACGTCTCTTGATGTAAGAAAGTGACGTCTTTTTTTCCTTACATATGTACGATTTTTCGTACATTTGAGGTAGCTGGCGACCTGGCTTTCATACATGGGCTGATTAGCTCTATACATATTTTGTACATTTGTATGGGTTTGTACGAAAAATTTTAATGAGCCGGTACAAATGTACAAAATAAGTACGAAATTAGAGTAAACGTACATGTTTTGACATTGTACATATTTCGTATATATGTACATCTAATGTACGAACCGAAGGCTCGAAACCCGGGCTCAATTCCGAACCTGAAATAAATAGAGACTAGTCATCAAGATCCGAAGCATCGTCTTCACAATCTTCGAAAGCGGTGTCGCAAATCAACTCTTCTTCATCTTCATTGTCATCCGCAAATTCTTTAATTTCTTCTTCGACATCCGAATCAACTTCATTCTCCTCAAATCTCATTTGTGATCTACCCACTTGCGTCTAGTTGCGAATCTTGCCATGTGTTCCTCTTGAACGAACCAACTTATGCGGTCGTCTCCACATTGCCCCACGAGAGATTATCATCATAAAAAACTAAGTCATCTCCAGCATTTCGATCATCCTCAATTTTCCGAATAAATTATTCATTACCAGAATCTATACAATCCAAACTCAGAATATTGATGTTATATGTCAAATCCTACCTAGCTTTTAGTCTTTGATTATACTTGATATATGCGATACCAAGTAGCTTGTAATGCTCAAGTCTATTCATTTTCTTGATATAAATATGTAAAATTAATTTCATAAATATTAAATTCAAAATAATATCTAAATCATCAATTATTTTAATTGTTAACAATGTGTCTAATCTCTCAAAAGGTACTCCAATTACGTTCACAGCTACTAGCACTACATGTTAGTGATAGAATCCTAACTGCTAGTCGTTGAAGATTTGGTGTTTCGCTACGAAAAGAATCCACCTCTCCTTTGTCCTATGAATATTATAAGTTATGAATACCAACATATTATAATAATTCGAGTAATTATTGTTACCGGACGATTTATAAGTCTTTGATATTTGTAATAAATGGTCTCCGAATTATCCTTCTTTGTCCTTGTATCTTGATATTTCACTTGTGATATTCTCTTAAATGCCTACATTTAGGAATCAATTTCTAGCTAAAAGCATACAAGCCTTTAGTAACTTCAACATCAGAAGGATGACCAGATTATGATCAACATATGCATGATTTAAACAATGGTCCAATCGCATGTAGTGAGTGATATAGTTGACAATTCCATCTATGATCTATAATCTTGAAAACCTCTGCAGACTTGTCTTCCTTGCCATTGAAGAACTTTTGGATTGTTTCCTTAGCCTTATCAATAGCTTCGTATATATTGCCCATAGTTAGCTTCTTCTAATACCAAACAAAGAACTATTACTAAAGGCTCCATTACTTTTAGGGTAAACAAAATAATATTCCAGAATGATTCCCTCGAGATTATAGAATAAGCTATCTTTCCTTTCACCGTCTTGGACAACTTGTTGTCTTCCCATTCTTGGGATTTGAACATGCTCCTCAAGCTTTGCTTCAACAAATGAAGCCTCTATAATCTCAGAAAGAATGTTGCGAAACGAGTAACATCATATCACACAATTCCTTTCTCGTGATGTTCAACACACTTTCATGGTTGTATATTAACCCAACCAAGAAAATTGCCTATTTTAAGGTTTTCTTAATGCTTTTGATCTTTCCAATGTCTTCTAGCATCAAATCAATGTAATGATCAGCACAAGGAGTCCAATATATATGATTCATCTTTGCTTCAAGTAGTTTTCCTGTTCGAGAAAAATAAGATGCCATCAAATTGAATAGTCGGTCCAACTATAACATATTCATTATAAACAAGTTTAAGAATCATATTTTGCTTTCCAAATTTTTCTGTGAAGTTATCAATGTGCACAAATAATTTCTTCCCCTTCTTAAAATAAGCAGATACATTCACATATTCAATGAACATTGTTCTCTTTCTGTTATTCATCAAAAATTTGATAAAATACCGACTCTCGCGATCTCTACAACTATTGGAAAATAAGGAACAATCGTATTGGGCCCAAGATTCTTCGTGATCCTAATGAGAGCCTTCCTATCATCAACTTCTTTCTTCAAAAGGGTCACCCGCATTTCGTTAAAACTAGGAGGCTTAAATTTCAAACCATATCTTCCAACGGCATCCAACATCCATCTAAAGCTATCTAAATTCACGGCATTGAAGGCAATACCAGCCTGATAAAAGAATCTTAACATATTGTATGATATTCTTTCTAGCTTCTTTATCACAGGCATCGACTGCACTTTGTTGTTTCTTCTTTTTAATTTCTAACTTTTGCCTCCCATAGGACCCTTTGATTATGTCATTTTTCCTTTCAGCTTCTTATTATGAGAAAATGATTAGCAAGGCTCCTCTTTTTTCTCTTTATCACAATGTACTTTAATTTCTTCGATGCCTTCATCTCCTATTACATAATCATCTACATCATAGGGAAACGTTTCTTGTGATGCAATAACTACTGCCTTAGCGATCTTCTTTTCAAGCATGTACTTTCTTAGTTCTTCTTTTACCTCCGGTAGACAACTTGCACATGCCTTTACAATTCGATTTGCCCCCATTTGATGTTGTTTTACTAGATGTATAACTCCATTTGTCTCAAATCCACAAAAGTTACAACTAACTTTATTTATAATATCCGGGTCCAAAAAATATCGGATCTTTTCCACCGCGAGAGTGGATGAGCCGGAAGTTCCAACGGACAACATTATAAATTTCTCTATAAAATATAAATACGAGAAATTAGAAGTTAGTCAAAAGTGTTTCTCAAATCAAACCTTAGTCATGCCAGCACTAACTCCCTTTTCAAAGACAAATTCTCTTGTTCTAGCTCAACTACATTCTTCCCTGAACTTAAACCATGATTGCTTGAACTTTCAATTCCACCAAACACAACTTCCCACTCATCATATCCAACGTATTAGAAAACATATCTTGGGGGCGCCCTAAAGCGCTCATGGTATCATTATGAATATACAAACCAAAACTATGAAAGCCTAGAAATATACATACCCAGTTCAGATGAGTTATGATTGCATCGCGATGTCTAAGGACACGATCTAATAGATTGTTGTATCGAGTAGTTGGATCATAGTAAATATCAAGGAAAATACCAAGCTATCGGGGCAAGTGGAAAACCGGTGGTTAGGGCAAGGGGCAAGAGGTCGTTGTTCAAGCCATTGTGGCAGCACAAGGGGAAAGCTTAGTCGTCATCGTCGTTCACGCTGTCATGGCAACATAAGGGGGAAAGCTTGGCGGTCATCGTCGTTGTTCAAGTTGTCTAGGTTTTACTTTAGACAAAGGGAAAGCTAGGTCGTTCTCACGTTACGAGTGTAAGGTTTCTTATTTTTTGTCCTTTAATTTAAGTTCTTTTTTTTTTCAATAAGGTACTCGTCGTCCGGTAAAGAAAGGCGAGTGCCTCATCACCCTGTCGCTTTTCTCCGAAGCGCACCCAAGGCACGCGCCTCTCTGGTCGCACCTCGCCTTGCCTCATAGCCTAGGCGAGCGAGCCGCGAGGGGAGCACCTTAAATTACACCGGTATAAAAAAAGGTCAAATTTTAAATATATCATAAACTTAGTGACGTTTTTCCATTCTATTATATACTTTAAAAAATATCATCATATATCCACAACTTTAGACGTATTACGTTTATCCTCCACCAGCCAAAGCACTAATAGAGTATTACGTGGCACTAACTTCGTTTCTCCATTTAACAATGATAAAATTTTTTGGGTTAAATTATCAAATATATTATGAACTTAATATCATTTTTTTCTAATATATCATATACTTAAAAAAATGTCATCATATATCCTCAACTTTAAACATTACATCACATTTATAATCATAAGCACTAATGAAATAATATGTGGCATCAACGTGTCGCGCCTAGTTCCAAAGTGAAAAATAATTGCTAATATTGTCATATCCTTTCAAGTGTTGATACACTTATGTAAACTTGCATAGTAAATGCCAACTCGAAATAACTTTTCCCTAAACAAGTAATAGCGCAAGCAACAAAATCTTGATGTAAGCGCACTGATGACATCCAATCGTTAAATGCATACACAAGTTATAAATAAACCTAAAAAATCACATCAAGAACACCAAATGAAAGATGGAAGAAGGGTGGAGGGAAGGAGTGTGGGAAAAATGAGTAGTGAGGGGTGTAGCCAAATGAGTTGGGAGGTACACGAATGATGTGCAGAGGAGTGCGGGGATGGTGTGCATAGGAATGGTGCGAGGGGAGGGGAGCAGAATGATGAGGTAATAACCCTAATTTCCCCAAAATATTTTATCTTTGTAAAATGAAAAAACATAGTTAGTCAACACATTAGGGACATGTATTACTCCGCTAGTGCTTGCTGTCGATGGATGATAAATGTGATGTAATGTTTAAAGTTGAGGATATATGATGACATATTTTAGTATAGGATATATTAGAAAAATATTACTAAGTTCACGATATATTTGATAATTTGGCCAAAAAATTTTTATCAAGAGAAACGGAGTTAATGCCACGTTGGTGTTACGTAATACTCCATTAATGCTTGTGGCTGGCGGAGGATAAACGTAATGTAACGATGATATACGATGATATTTGTTTAAGTATAAGATCAATCGAAAAAAACTCACTAACTTTGTTGAAAAAATATCGCATTCTTTGCCGGGTACTGCGGGGGCGCACGAGTGGGCTCTATTCTACGTCCTCCTCCCCCCGTGTTTTATTTGTGGAGAAGATTCGACGGCATTCGCATCCACACCACCTGTGTTGTTAATGTTGAAGGTAATTTATGATCGAGATTAATTGGTATTAAAGTTAGTAACGGAAATGTAATTAAAGTTGGTCATTAAGTAGAGCATTTAAGTAGATGATTAAATATGTCATTTAAAGTGTCGGTTTCTTTTGACATTTGAGTTTCCTACTCCTTTCTATATATAATGGGACGTGTAGACATTTCATGTAAAAGTGAGAGAGAAAGTTTAAAGAAAGAGAAATCGCAGCCAAAACACTCTTCGTAAATGCAGCAGCTCTACATAAGGTTTCATCTATTTTACAAAAGGTCGTCAGCAGTACAGAACTTACGTTCTGCTAGCACATTCTCCTTTCCTATCCAATTCTACACACATAACCCCGACAGTTAATATTTGATCGTTAACTTTATCTTAAGCCGGAGAAAACATTATTATTATGAATAAAATGGTTGTACTTGTAATGCATGGGGGAGGCGGCGACATTCACGGGGTAATGAGATCCATGTGAGGATCGAAAGGGGCGGGGGTGCTCACGGGGGTTTGGACCAAATGTGAGGGGGTGCTGCTCTTTTGATCTCTCCTTTTTAGATGCATTCATCAATTGCTGCATCCCTGGGTTTTCTCGTGGTCCTTCCAAAGGATGACTACACTCTTTACCCTCCAACATGTCGTTAGGTAGTTTTATTGTGCATTTATCATTCTACTTTTACTGAAATAAAGAAATCACAATACAACTGTACCCCTCACAAAAAATAAAGCAAAAAGACAAATTGCATTGCCATGGCCCCACCTAAAACCTCGTGATTATTCCCCACCGATCAAAGTTTTAAAAGCAAAGTTAAAAAAAAAAAGAGGTACGAAATTCATTGAATTGCATCTCGGCTGATGATGGGTCCCACCTTTTCCCTTGGGTGTTTTCCCGTTTCGTCTTCTTTCTTTGCAATATTTGGGATTTGCGTCAGTCGACGAGGAGGTGTGTGCTGGGGGGATAATACTTTTTTTTTTAAAAAATTTGAGATTCTATTCTATCTCACAAACAGCCGAGGAGGAACATTTTTACAATAATTAATGTTTCGTTCGTTCGATTGATTGAATGTATCCAGTCGATCGGGAATCACACACCAAATCAAACAGTACGTACAATTGGCTACGTGTCCAAAACAAAATTATTTATTCCCTCTTGATTTGACACGAGCATTTGAAGAAGGTGTGCTGTCACCAACAACATCCCGGGCGGCATTAATATTCTAATGATAAAAATAACCCTAATGGTAATATATATGATATCATTGATCGAATAATTTGTAGGTGTTGGCGGCTTGCTTTTACTTTTTATTTATTTGGATATATTAAATAAACCACGGTTCCCGTGGTTTTAAACCCAGTTGGGAATGTTGACGCGAACCTTTTGCTACTCACACTACTCTGTGAACGACCGGCGGGTGTGGCTGGGGACGAAGTTCTTTTGCTGGACCTTCAAGTTCGTAGTCGTCTGCGACGTAGCATGTCCTCTCCCCCACAGCCACTCTATTATTGCCTCCGGCTCTCGTACGGGCAGTTATGTTCGATCATTCTCTGAATAAAAATCGACTTCCAATCATTGAGAAATTCACGGGACAGCTAAAGAACAGCCGGACAACAGCATTCATGGCTCATTTCAGCATCGAGTGATGAAAAGTATGGGCCGGAATGGCCATTCCTCTCGGTTGTCAACTCCATTCTGCGACAGGCTCCGCCCCGCAAAAACCAAAAGCACACCACCGCAACAGATTAATGCAAAGAAATTGCCCAAGGAGGACAATAGAAGGAAAGGACCTTGCTGCAAAGAGAGTTACTTGGAGAAGAGATTGTTGGCCTTTTCACGCTTGTTCTTCATCAGGACCTGCGACTGTCCCTCACTCACGGAATTCGCCTTGGGCAGATGGAAAAGGTTATCGTTGCCTTGGGCAGCAACGTCCAGGACATTGCGATGGTCCCTCGCCCGGTTCTCCTCTCAACAGAAAGTCGGCTTCACCCTTCTCCACATCCTCCGTAACTTGTCCAAGGATTTCGTCTACGGCCCATGTCGGCCTCTCCGTTCTTGGATTGAATTCTGTCTCATTAGATGTTAAAAAATGCAGTATGTTGATCTCCATTGCCGCCCACGATCAACAACAAATGTCAATAACAAGTGAGGGACAGTCTTCGTGTGTGTGAATTCTTCTTCTTTGTGGTAAAGAAGATAAAGCGGGGATGCGGGAGAGTCGTCGTCCACCTTTTCCCCCAAAAGTTGCGTTGGGAAGAAACGAGGAACGGCATGTTTGGTCGCTTCTGGATTGGATTTCTGGTAGAAAATTGTCCCCAAAGTCGGACAATGCTCTTGAGTTTTGATGCTTAACGAGCTCCCTGATATTCCCAGGTGTTATATCCTTGTACGGATTAATGAAACAAGCGAGGGAACATTGAACTGGATTCTTTGTTGCTGTGGCTGAAGTAAGTGTTCGCTCCGGAAGTAACCGCGGTGTTCGCGTAGAAAACGGATCACGTCGGAAATATTTGGCAATAAGACTCAAACGACTTCCTAGAGCCGGATTCTCGACATTTAAGTCTGATGGTGGATGTGTATCATCTCCATCTAATGGAGGAGGAGGATCGCGATTAAATCCGCTCCTGATACTTTTTACCATCTGAAAACTTTAAGTTTCACGACACCCACTGTGGTCGCCAAAAACGTGTTCACGCAGGAAACGGATCGCGTCGGAAATATTTGGCAATAAGACTCACATGGATTGTAGATGTGGTCGTGTTGACATGGCAATTAATTTTGGGCCTGAGTCTAGAACAGAAACCCAGTAATCCCTCAAGTCACACTCCGAGTCGGCCCAAGATATAGTCGTCTAGGCCGACTCACGACGAAGTCGATTAGACCGACCCATGACGAAGTCGACTAGGTCGATTTATGATGAAGTCGACTAGGTGTAACGGGGTCGACTAGGTCGACTCATAACGAAAGAGTATGGTGATCAAAGTCAATCAAGATGACTCAACAGTAGCTAGGTCTACTAGTAGGGTCAAGTCGACGGAATCCTGGATAAGTCGACCAAGTCGATCGTAGTCCGTACAGATCAGCCAAGTCGACGAGGTTGAAATAAATTTATTCATTTTCAATCACGTTTGTTAAAGATCGTAACTGATCTTAAATATCCATGAACGTGATCCCATATATCAAGGGGGTTGTTGAGACACTCCCACGACATTAGGGATCACGATCTATAACACGATCTGCAAAACGATCTATCTGTTACGCGTTAATCACGTACAAGTCCTCTATAAATAGCAGATGAATTTTTCAAGACAGGACACGAATACACACAGCCAAAAACTCTGAAGTTTGTTCGTCAACCTTAGGAATTAGATACCTCGACCCGGTTTGTAGGTCAACTATCCTTCCACCGACAGAGTGAGCTCGTAGGGCCTTTGCCGTCAACCCCCCGCCAGCGACACCACCGACGAAGTGAGCTCGTAGGGCCTTCGTCACGACCTTCCGCCAGCAACCACCACAGACGGAGCGAGCTTCCAAGGCCTTCGTCACGTGTTCTCCGCCGCTACAAGATCCCACATCGTCACCACCATTTCCCTTTTTTCCTTTTAATGGCTGTAAGCCCTTTACTTTTAATTCTCTAAAGATTGTAAGACTTGCATTATTTCTGAATAAAGTTAGTGCATCTTCTTACTGGCGACCACAATACAACTACTGTGAGTCCATTGCCAAATATTTCCGACGTGATCCGTTCCGTGCGCGAACACGTTTTTGGCGACCACAGTGGGAGAAGATGGAGAAGTGTTGAGCAAGAAAGAAAAGTGCGGGAAAAGGACGATGACTCTCCTTTATATAGGGTATGATTTCTGCTGAGTCGGCATAGCCAACCCAGCATAAAAGGGGGGCTTATGTTGACATGGCAATTAATTTTGGGCCTGGGTCTAGAACAGAAACCCAGTAATCCCTCAAGTCACACTCCGAGTCGGCCCAAGATATAGTCGTCTAGGCCGACTCACGACGAAGTCGATTAGACCGACCCATGACGAAGTCGACTAGGTCGATTTATGATGAAGTCGACTAGGTCGACTTATGAACGGGGTCGACTAGGTCGACTCACAACGAAAGAGTATGGTGATCAAAGTCAATCAAGATGACTCAACAGTAGCTAGGTCTACTAGTAGGGTCAAGTCGACGGAATCCTGGATAAGTCGACCAAGTCGATCGTAGTCCGTACAGATCAGCCAAGTCGACGAGGTTGAAATAAATTTATTCATTTTCAATCACGTTTGTTAAAGATCGTAACTGATCTTAAATATCCAGGAACGTGATCCCATATATCAAGGGGGTTGTTGAGACACTCCCACGACATTAGGGATCACGATCTATAACACGATCTGCAAAACGATCTATCTGTTACGCGTTAATCACGTACAACTCCTCTATAAATAGCAGAGGAATTTTTCAAGACAGGACACGAATACACACAGCCAAAAACTCTGAAGTTTGTTCGTCAACCTTAGGAATTAGATACCTCGACCCGGTTTGTAGGTCAACTATCCTTCCACCGACAGAGTGAGCTCGTAGGGCCTTTGCCGTCAACCCCCCGCCAGCGACACCACCGACGAAGTGAGCTCGTAGGGCCTTCGTCACGACCTTCCTCCAGCAACCACCACAGACGGAGCGAGCTTCCAAGGCCGTCGTCACGTGTTCTCCGCCGCTACAAGATCCCACATCGTCACCACCATTTCCCTTTTTTCCTTTTAATGGCTGTAAGCCCTTTACTTTTAATTCTCTAAAGATTGTAAGACTTGCATTATTTCTGTATAAAGTTAGTGCATCTTCTTACTGGCGACCACAATACAACTACTGTGAGTCCATTGCCAAATATTTCCGACGTGATCCGTTCCGTGCGCGAACAGGTCGCCAGTAAGTAATTGAAGAAATATGATTGAATGCAAATGTTTTTACACAAAGTAAGGAAAGCTTACAGCCATAAAAATAAAAATAAAGATGGTGGTGAAGTCGTAGATTGGCTACTGTGCTTCGTAGACTTGGAGCGGGGACGTAGACTTGAACGGCGAAAGAGGTCGTGGACTTGACGCTGGGTACTCCGGACTCGAGAACCTAGTCAGCGTAGTCGTGGACCTGGTGACAGAGCGCTGTAGACTTGCACCCCTCGGGTGGCAGGACTTAGCTGCTGGGCTTGGTGGACGGACTGTGGCCGAATGTAGAGGCGGACGTGGATACCAAGGCTACGGTGGCTCACCCTGGTGGCGGTGTCGAAGGCGGAGAAGTGTACCGGGACTATGGTTGCTCGTCCTGGCGTTGGAGTCGAAGCGGAGAGTTGTTACCAGAGCTACGGTTGCTCACTCTGATGGTGGAGGTGAAGACCAATGAAACCTTAGGGGTTTCGCCCAGGTCGGGGAATCCTAACAACTAAACTAAGGGGTGACGAGAAAGATAAGCTTCTGTTGGCTGATTTGATCGTGATTTTCTCTAAGGGAGATCTTCCCCTTTTATACTTGGTCTGTTACGACCTTCTGAAGATCTTCCAGACTCAACTACCCCATTGGAGCTAACTGATTTCCACTCATGTAAACGTGGGTCGTAGGCTCCTCTGACTTCGGGTTTAATTAATTGTCTTTTAAGACGTGGGTTGCAAGTCCCATTTATCTCGGGGCTTTGGAACCGTTCCCTTTGACACGTGTCTTTTACAGGCCAGGCTCGTAGACTTCCCTGATTACGTGGTTACTACTCTGCCCCTGTAGACTTCCTTTGCCATATAGTCCGTGTAGACTACAGACGCAGGCCTGGTGCGTATGGGCTTCGTGTTTATTATGGGCTCAGTCAGAAATAGGCCCAAGATATTTTATTGTGTTAACACATGGGCTTCGTGCCTATTATAGGCTTTTGTCAGAAATAGGCCCAAGATTGGTCCAAGATCGCATGTCAACATAAGCCCCCTTTTTTTGCTAAGGCGACTTCTGTCGCCTGAGCACTTCTGATATTGCTCGCTTTAGAAGACAAAATATTTGATTCTCTGCAAAAAGATATTCTCTGCAGCAGGAACCTTTCGCCTTCCCCTTTTTGCAGATGGACCCCTTTGACTTCTTTCTCTTCCCAAGAGAAAGACTTCTCATCTTCCTTCTTCAGGATGTTCTTTAAATTCCTTCACGAGTTCCCTGAAAAATCCTCACTTCTCGTTTCAATGTTGTTCCTTTTCTTCAAATTCCAAATCTTGGGTTTTCTCTTCAAAGCTTTGCCTCTCAGTATAGTTTCTCCTTTTCCATTGGGAGAGCAATGGCACATAATAAGTTCTGGAGGCGCAAGGGTGGTGATTCCCATCTGTTTGAAGTTAAACGGCCGCACATTTCTGTATTAGGGTGTCTTTGTCCTATTAGGATTTCCTCAGGGGTACACACTACGACCGATTTCCTCTTCCCACCATTCGCCCTGTTCTTTGGCGAAGAAGGATCTTCCAACAATAGTGTACCCTCCTGCGAGACGTGGCCACCATACGCGATCCAAAGACTGGACAACCTCAGAAGGTCGTTCGGCTAGTTAAGTATTGTTGTAGATGGCTCAGATCTCTTTTTAGAGCAAACGAAGATACTGGGGGTACCATCTCCATCATCGGATTACAGCAAACTGACCTCATCAGGTAGAAAGCTGGCAATGTCTGGGCCTGCGAGTTTTCTCTTGGCCCAGTGAGACAGACCGTAGGTATTTACAAGCTGACTTGTCTCTGCCAGTCTCCAGAGAAGAGGGCGCGGATGCTTGGTAAGATAGACCGGAGGTATTTACGAGTCGCCTCGCCTCCACTAGCTTTCAGAGGCGATTGCCCAATACGACAGACTGTAGGTATTCTTGGGCTGATCCACTCTTACCCGACTCTTAGGGCGAGAAGGCAGAAGGAGAACAACAAGGAGCGTAGGAGGAAGTGGAGTCGGCTAAGTCTACGATGCAGTAGTCGAAGGACTAACCAAGTTCGAGAAACAGAAGAAGTAGACTTGGTTTCTTAGAGCCCCTCTTTTTCTCCCTTCTGTTCATCCTTTTTTTCCTTTTTTTTAATTGAATGCATCGCTGAGACCGTAAACTAGGACTAAGGTCTCTCCTTTGTCAACACTATATCATCAATGTAGACTTCTACTGTCTTGCCAAGAGAAGCATTAAATATAGTGTTCATTGCTCGCTGATAAGTAGCGCCAGCATTCTTTAACCCGAATGGCATTACTACCGACTCGAATATTCCTAAAGGGCATCTGAATGCTGTTTTGTGTATGTCTTCCTCTGCGATGAAAATTTGGTTGTAACCAGAAAATCCATCCATAAACGACATAATCTGATGCCCTGCTGTCTTGTCTACAAGATCGTCTGCGATGGGCATAGGGTATTCATCCTTTGGGGTGGCGCGATTCAGATCCCTAAAGTCTATACAGACTCTGATTTTACCATTCTTTTTAAGGACGGGCACGATGCTAGAAATCCAAGCGGACGAACACCCTCAAGCGGACTCACTTACGGATACCATCGACGATGCTTTCGGAAGTGAGCAAGAACGCATGAGCACAAAGAGAGCTTGAACGCTGGAATGATTGAAAAGATAAATTGACAAATATGTCCGTCTGTAGAGAGGTGCTTTGTACAATGCCTAATAACAAGTATTTATACTAACCTAGACCTACGAATATATGGTAAAGTTGCACACATATTACGTTTTCTTTGATGTCCGTCCTCATAGAATATCTTCTTTTCACATGAGCAATCTTGGCAACAATCTCCTTGCAGATCCTGTGATCATCTGGAGCCTTCCTTAATAGGTAAGTCGACCGATCGCATTGCCCATTGGCGTTCGCCGTAGAGTCTCCTCGCTCGCCCAACTAACTGTCGCTTGTAGCTTCCGTTGTCCCTTGTCGCCCGTCACCTGATAACCCTGTCGCTTGGTGACCGCTTCGCCCAACAAGCATTCCCCTGGTGTGTTTCCGTTGTCACCTCCTTACCGGATTTTCGTTCTTTGGGCCTGTATTCTGGACCGTTGATCCACAGACGAGACCGAGATATGTGGCCCAAAATTTTTGTTGTTAAACATAGAAGCCCCCTCAAGGCATACTGAGTTATCTATCGCGCCTTGAAAAAAACCAAGTAATCATTCCCCTGCCATTAATTAGCGTGTGCAAGCGATCATAAATCCTTGACCGAAATCGATATCCCCGAAGCATATCGGTTGAGATTCCCCAGGATTGTTGAAATCTCCGAGATCTCTGCTATAATATCTTCTGTCAGAGTCCTTTTGCGCTTCAGGATTTCATTATAAAAGGCGGTACTCGGTTTGTGTTCCAAATCGTAAGCATTACTTCTGAAAGTGACCAAGCCATGAAACCTTTTCCTTTCTTTCGAAATCTTACCCAGGAACTATGTCCATCACCTTATGAGGATGGTGTCTAAAATATCCACTTTCCTTTTTTCTGGAAGGGGAGAAGGCCTGCACAAGGCCTCGGCGCGGCACCCTGGGCGGCGTTCATTAGAACCCGCCTTTGCCGTTTCTCAAGGTGCGATTCCATCCTCACAGTCTTCCGGGAGTACCGACTCAGCACTGGGTCTCCAACTCCGCTGCATCGAGTGTTCCCGGAAGACGCTGCCTAGTACCCCTTGAAGTCAAGGATCTCCTCATGCTGTTGCATTAAACCCTCCTCAGTGTGATGAAGTTTCCATCTGCAGCCGAGGGTCTTTTCTGTCAAAGGGAAGAACCGGGTGCGATGCGTGACCGTTTCCTACGGATTAACCCTTGACTTCCTTTGGAAAGTTGTAGGGTTTTCTCCACCATCAAGGAGAACCTGGTGTCTGCATGGTTTCTGTGGATAAACCCTTGAATATTTAAAAATGTTCGTACGATCTTCAATAGATTATTTCTCGATGAGCGGAAACGTCGTCTACTAAGTCGTTTACGTTTCATTCGTCGTATATTTATTATCAATTAAACCAATGTAATGGATAGATTTGAATAAGAATAAATGCGTTTCTTTGATCTCTTCGCTTACCTACTTATGACTTTTGGTATGTCTTCAGTTTCCAAACGAAGCGACGTTTTGTATGTCATTGGTTTGCAAGTGAGGCGACATTTTCTATTGGGATTAGAACGTCGAGAGAAAGTATTTGCCCCTGGGTTAAAAACTCGATAACCGTGGGCTTCTTGATTGAAGGCCAATTTGCCCATGCGACATATGGGCCAATCTCGGCCGATAATAGATGGGAATCAATCAATGGAACACTTGCACCACCGTATTCAACGATGACGGTAATTGATCTGTTTGGGCCGTCAATAACATTCTTCAATGAATGTAATAGAAATCCTATTCCGCGATCATTTAAACAATTGAGTATTTTTTTTAATACCCTTAATTTCTCATGACGTCCACGAAGTGATTATTTGGTATGAGGGACAAAAAATTTTCGGTTGAACCATCTACTAAAAAGGCTAAATTCTTCATCTTCTCACCAATGAAATTTACTTAAATAGAAAGACACAGACCCCTTTTATTGTCCTGTCGCTTAATATACTGGTAATAATGAGGAAAGGGTCACATGATATCTCTTTTTATGTCCTGTTTACTAAAACGAAAGAAACCTTAATAGTAGTCGGGATGAGAAATTTGAATGGAAGAAGTTTAGAGAAATGGATATTATGAAAAGAGATAAAGATAAACAATATCGGAATTCATAAAAAGAAGTTTTCATAGTTATTACAAATGGCTCGTCTTTTGGTGTAAGCAAACAGCCCTCCATCACGCAGAGTCAACATCTTTAGTTGTATTATTCCACTGGGGCTTTATTGGATTAAATATATAAAGAATTAAAATTTTGGCAAAATATCAAATTATGGCCTCAACTATTGACCAACTTTCTGTTTTGGCCTAAGCTTTGTTTGTTATATGATTTTGACCCGAGCTTCCATTTTAACCTATTTTATGGCCTGACGTCGACAACGTTACTGAGCCTACCGACGTGGACTTAACGAGATCCGATGTGGCAAAATTTTGCCTCTCCACGTCACTCCTACGTGGCGACACGTGGACACATCTGCAACCTAATATTCCAGGGAGTTTGAAAAAAAAAAAATTAGTTGAACCCTAATCCCCTTTCTTCCCCCCTTTCTGCTTCCGATCACCAAATCAGAAGCGAGACTCAATCAAACTCAACTTCTCCAAATCAGAAGTGAGACAGAAGCAAATCAGAAGCGAATCAAATCAGAACCAAATCAGAAGCGAAACACGCAGAGGACACAACACACGAACACAGATTCCGGACGACGAGCTCAGATTTCGGACGAAAAGAAGAAGAAGAGGAGGAGGACATACGGGTAAAGTTGCGGAGTTTGAGGTTGGCTTGAGACAGGGATCGGAGGCAGGTCAGCAACTATGACGAAATGGGGGAAGAAAGGGATGAAGTTGCGAAGACAGGGATCGGAGGCAGGTGATGAAAGCGGGGAAGAAATGGGTGAAGTTGTGGAGAAGGGATCGGAGGCCGGTGAAGAAAGGGGGGAAGAAAGGGGATTAGGGTTCAAAACGCAGGTGACAAAAGGGGGGAAGTTGCGCAGAAAGGGATCGGAGGCATGTGACGAAACGCAGGTGACGAAAGGCGGAGACGAAACGCGGGTGACGAAAGGCGGAGAAAGGGATCGAAGAAAGGGATTGCCTAAAATTTTTCACCGACAAGAAACGAAAATATCATAAAGTAAATGGAATATACAAAGTAAGATAGTATGAAAACTTACTCCAATAGTATTTTCATTGAGAAAACTTACCGAATGAATTTAGTAATCCGATGCCAACATATGGAAATCACATTAATATTCCAATATGCACATTTTTTTTTAACGTGATATTAATATCGCATTATATTGTGAATTGGATGTGTCGTTACGCTTTTGGTAAATGTAGTATTTTCATGGAACTTAAAATTCTTGGTAAAATTCAAAATGTGGGTTCCTAAGTGTGCACGACAAGTTTTTATTGGTCCGATTTTTAGTTATTAAATATTTATATAGTGATATCTTTTATCCAATCGAAGCTCGCGCGTCCTTACATTTTTTTTTAAATTGAAACCATATATGCTAATGTCATTCATTTATTCATACATATTATCACCGTTTTTGGATTTTCTTGGGGGCTGGACACAAGGCCGCACGTGCGAACCCCCCCCCCCCCCAAAAAAAAAAAAAACTTTGGAATTAGAGAAGCCGTGCACGTGACGTCCCGGTCAAAGGGTCAAAACCTCTAATAACGCAACCCCCCCCCCCCCCCCCCCCCCCCCACCCCACACCATCACCACCCTCCTCCTAGATTGATTTGGATGTAATAACAGTGAATGGGTTCAGACGTGGTCCTTCATTTGCATGGATGGAAGAGGAGTTCCCATCTAAATTACGTTGTCCCTTCTAAGACAAAGCGTCTTCTTCTTCTTCTTCTTCTTTTGCTTTTTGCCCATCGCGAGCATGCCAACAAACGCTGTGCTAATTCTTACATTTACGACTAAATATCAATAAACAAGTAAAATAAGGGGGGTCAAATGTGGGAACAAAGACACAGGAAACGTTTTTATTACAGAAGGAAGGGCCGTAGTTTGAGAGTGGGAAGTGGGGAACAGTTAGGGCCTGTTTGTTATAAGAAAACTGATTCAATTTTCAATTTCGGTGAAAATGAAAAACAGAAACGTTTTCTGTTTTTATTTTTAGTTTTTAGAAAACTTGCTTGTTAGTGTTGTTTTCATTTTATAAAAATATTTTTAATAATCAAAATAATAATCAGACACATTCAACAATAATCAAAGCAAAAAACCACCCACGAAACCCAGAACAAAAAATCATCATCAGCAGCCACAAACATTACATAAACACCAATCGACATCCATAAATTTCATGCCCATAAACAATAATTATTGAAAACCATTACAAATCTCAAAAAATAAACCAAACCCACAAAATACCCACAGCACAAGAGCAAGTAAAAGCCTTTTAGCGATGATAAGAAGACGATTTTGATGGAAGGGCCTTCTGTTGTTCCTCTCGAAAGGTAACCCTAGATCGATTTCAGCCAAGCAAATAGATGACTACGAGTAAGGGGAAGAAAAAAGGGAAGGGACAATGAAAGATGATGACTATCCTCGGAGAAAAAAAGACCGGAAAGCGGGACAAGAAAATATGATGACTACCCTCGGAAAAAAAAAGACCGGGAAGAGCTCCCGCCCTAAGAAATCAGAAAACGAAAAGGAGAAAACAACTTTAAGTGGGTTTCATTTATAAAAGAAAAAAAGGAAAACATGGATATGGGTTTTCCTCGAAAAGAAAACTAGTTTTTCAATGTTTTCGATAAACAAACGCGTTTTTTATAAATTTTTAAAACTGAAAACAGGAAATGAAACGCTTTTCGTCAAACAAACAGCCCTTAAGTTCCCTCCCCCCTTATTTTCTGCCGGGAATTCTTTAAACAAAAACAAATATGCACTAAGAAAGAAAGGAGGCCCCTGCCACCTACCCCCCTCGTATCTTATGCATCCAAAATTATAACCAGGGTAAGATTATATTATTCTTAACGGAGCTTTTTATACGGAGACTGTTGTTGATGTGATAGGGATTCATCCCGATAACATACATGCAAATATTATATTAAAAAAGTCTTTGTTCCTTTTTTAAATTTTTTTTATGTATTTGTGAAAAATTTCCCGTTTTCAAAATGGGTTTTATATTAGAGAAAGCTTTAAAGATGGGACATCCAAAAAACACGACTTATAAAAGAAAATCTTTCAGGGAGGATTCCATGGCTTCCTATCCCATTTTAGGAAATTATGTACGTCGGACATTTTCTCATTGTAGATTCATGATAAGTAAAAGAGAAGGGAATTACTTACAAGCAAATTAAGGAGTAGGGGAGGGGAGAGCTTGTTCACTCGAGGAGACTTTCAGATCGTTTCTAATTTGGTAGCACCAACAGGGACAACGGAAAAAATACCAACATATTATATAAAATTATCGAACGTGATTTCTCATATAAATAAACCAAGAGTAATTAAGTGAGTGTCTGGATTAATAGTTGTTTTTGTTGGAACGTTGTGAATTTTTGTAGGGAGGGAGGGGACGATTATATATAGCCAAACCAGCTGAGGGAGGGTGTGTCTGTTTCCAATTGCATTTGCATGGTGGTATATCGAGAGCATCGGTAGCAGAAGGATGGGTCCATCGCCATCTACAAACCGGCTCTCCTTTGAGATGTTTTCTTCTTCTTCCTCTTCCCTCCTCGACACCTTCTACTTCCCTGGTAAACCTACTCTTATTCTCCTTTCTTTTATGATGCCGCGATGCAACTCTCTCAATTCTGACCCTCACACATTCTTAGCAGGCTGGGATAACCCCCCAAGGCACCATTTCCCGTTTACCGACCAAGGCCAAGAACCCCAACATGGGGAACTCCACCTTCATCACTCGAACCCCCATCTCCTCCCCAACCCCTCCCCAGTTTTGTACCCCAAGCTTGAGGACTTCCTCAACTCCTTCCCTACGTACCACCCCACCTCCTTCGCTCCCGTCTACAATCTCGGGGACATAGCCGCGGCCACGGAGGGGTTCACTCCCTCCTCGTCCCTTCCCTTCAACTCCAAGCCTGAGGCCAACGAGTCATCCTGCTCCCCGAATGCCACTTCGTCTTCCTTGACGAACACGGGGAGCTTGACACTCGGGGTCCGCGATCCCCCCCAAGAAGATAATAGCAAGGCCGTGGTCGTCGTTCCCGGGGGCGGCGGTGGGGTGGGCGGCGCCGGTAAGAGGGCGGGAGATTCATTTGGGAAGAGGACTTCTATTTACCGCGGGGTCACCAGGTGAAATGCTGTTTTACCTTCCCCCCCCCCCCCCCCCCCCCCCCCCCCCCCCCCCCCCCCCCCCCCCCCCCCCCCCCCCCCCCCCCCCCCCCCCCCCCCCGGTTGGCTATTGTACCTTTTCCGGAAAATCTTTGTTGGATATTCTTGAGGCAGGTCCCGTCGTTTATTTGGGAAAGAAATGTTTCATTTCTTTTTTCCTATATTTCCGGTCGGATCTTTTGCCGCAAGATTGTGATGAGAGGGCCGAAAAGGAAACAGTAATGTCGCCCAAGACGTTTGTTTGCTTTTGGATTTAAGACCATTTGGGGGATTTTCTTTCGGGTTCTTCTGAATCTAACGGGGAAGGAGTGGGGAAATGCAGGCACAGATGGACGGGGAGATACGAAGCACATCTCTGGGATAACAGCTGTAGGCGTGAGGGTCAGGCCAGAAAGGGGCGTCAAGGTTTCTTCCCCCCTCCTTTCTCTATCTATCTGCCCGTTGCCATCGTTAACTCTACAACCTTTTTGACTCGGATGGTCCGACGGATTTTCTGCTGTACAGTGGTCTGTGTGCATGTCATCTTATCTGTGTGTTTGTACTTCAGTGAAGTGAATGGGCTGAGGGGTTTTGGAGAGGGGGGGGGGGGGGGGGGGATCTTATGCATGGAAAAGAATAATGGGTACTTGGGAAATGAGGGGCCTTAAAGTTTTGACTGATTGATTCAAGTAGTATATAATGTCTCGGATGCCAGATGTTACCAATGACTTCTGGTTGTTCCAAAAAAAAAACAAAGCTTTTCGCATGATTTGAGTCATCGCTGTTCTTCTATGGCACGGAGCAATGAGGGCTGCCGCCATTCTTTCTCCACTGAACTTGAACTAAGATTTTTTTTGTTTTCCTTCATCTGCGTGTCATCTGCGGCTTGGCCCCCACCACCACAACCCCACCTCGCGGTTTTAAGGGCAGAGACTTCGGCAGAATTTTTTTTTAGTTTTGTTCAGTGGGATATGATATATTCACTGAGGAGTCTCCCCTCCTTTTCCTTTCACTTCTGCTTTTCATCTTCATCTTCTTTCAAATCAGTCATAGGGTGGGTCTAAAAGCTTTGACCACTGCACTTTATTTCCACCTTAATAAGACATGACCCGGCCCCTTATCCTCCGTGCAATGACCGAGGAATACATTTCCTCCTGCTCTCATCTTGAATTCTGGGGAATATTTAAATTTCAAAAAATATAGGAAAAAACTCCCTTGATGATGATCAGTATTAGGAGGCAATGAAGTTTGTTCAGAAAATATAATGAAACAGAGATTCCCTAACTTGGGCCCCATGTGCTGTGTTTTTAGTGAGATGTTAAATCTGAAATGGTGGAACTTTGCTGAGTGGAGTTGCTGCTGCAGGTTTTTTAATGCTTGGGTATGTATGATTCGGTTCCAAGGCAGAAATATTTGACTTTGTTGTGTCTTAGCTGTTACTTTTGACTCTCTAAACCCCAGCTAATCCTGAGACTTGTCTTCTTATGCATGAAAACCCGGGGGGCTATAATGTGTTGCTGTCGTCTGTATACACTTGTTTTCTCAAAACGGTGCTGCAGTGTATCTAGGTAGGTATTGCCTGCCTTCTTTCCTCCAGAGGGTCAAATATTCCCCCCCCCCCCGAATTTTTTTAGTGGCAGAATTTGTTCCTTTGGATTAACTAACAAGAGTGGAAAAATTCACTAATACTTGATTGGATCTGAATGAATCAGGCGGATATGACAAAGAAGACAAGGCAGCCAGGGCCTATGACTTGGCTGCACTCAAGTACTGGGGTCCCACTGCCACCACCAACTTCCCCGTAATTCATCATATCAACATTATTATGCCAAACTTCTATTATCACCATTTGTTCATTCGTTAATACATTTTAGGGAACACTTTCATCTGGTTTTGGATTACTTGGGTATCCCAAGGAGGCGCATTAGTCACGCGCTGATGCACTTCTTTTCCTCACTTTCTCCAGGTTTCTACCTACATCAGAGAACTGGAGGAAATGAAGCTCGTCACCACCAAGCAAGAGTTCATAGCCTCTCTCAGAAGGTTAAATATCGACCATCTCATCGATTTTACGGTTTCCGAACCCATTCTGTTATGTGCGGGGAGGATTGGGATGTTGACTTTTTGTTTTTCGGGTTTTACAGGAAGAGTAGTGGTTTCTCTCGGGGGGCTTCTATCTACCGGGGTGTAACCAGGTAGTTGCGATATCCTTGATCTTCTATTTAAGTCCTCCTAACGAGGTCATCTCATTAATAATATCCTCCCTTCTCATTTGCAGGCACCATCAGCAGGGCCGATGGCAGGCTAGAATTGGCCGAGTGGCTGGCAACAAGGATTTGTACCTCGGGACATTCGGTGAGTGATAAAGAGCATTCCTTTCATCTACACTTGGTGCTTGATAATGAAAGGTGTGCCTGAAACTGAGCATTTGATCTCTTGCAGCGACCGAGGAGGAAGCTGCAGAGGCATACGACATTGCAGCCATTAAGTTCAGAGGACTCAATGCGGTGACAAACTTCGAGATCAGCCGCTACGACATGGAGGCGATCGCCAGGAGTTCTCTTCCCGTAGGTGGCGCTGCAAAGCGCCTAAAGCTCGAACCCAACCTCAAACCATCCATCGCATTGGAGCAACTGCCGCAAAGTGGGATTGTCAGTGGTATCAGCAGCAACATAGGTTTGTCCCTTGTCCAGCCGTTTTCTGCAATGATCCCAAGCAGGAAACCATTCGAAACGAGCCCTTCCATCCACCACCAGAGCTTCTTCCACCACCTGCAACAACAGTCTGGCAATTCCATCTACCCCTCAGGCATGGTCACAATGATCCCGGCTCCAGCTCCGGCTTCCAGCCTAACCCATGCAGCCGACTTTTTCCTTTGGCCCAACCAATCTTATTAATACTAATCACAGCATCCGGATGCTAACCATATAGGCCTGTAAGGAGAGGAACAATCAAAACACATTTAACCTTGAGAAGAATGATGAGCAGAAGTGGCATTAGGAATGATTCATTTAGGAAAACTCAGACTGACGGTGTCCAAAACCTGACAACTACCCTTGATGGATCTCCTGGCTACTACATGCTTTGCTTAGTCAGGGAGATAATTTTGTCTTGACAGGGTGAGTTATGACATGGCGGTTTCTTACATTGTTTTGGGACTAGTGTAAATTTGAGGAAGTTCATTTCGTGGCGGTAATGCTTTGGTCGAATTCTTACATTTTATGTGGTCAGGCCAAGAAAATTATTGCATGATTCGATTAACACATGCCCCATTGTTATAGCACATGAAATGGTTTCGGAGTAACCCAACGGATCGAATAACTAACGTTGGACGTCCATCATGACTCCATGAGTAGCTGAATGTGACGGTTGTGGTCCTGAAGGTAGTCCATGCAGTCATAACCTTCTTCTCACACGCACTCAGTTTTGCTGATTTGCTCAAGGCCGATTGGATAATCAGATTGGAGGAGTTACGTGAATCACAAATAATTAATTTTTAAAATAATTGTGTCCATTATCCCAAGGAAGGTCGAAGATGACAGATTCTGAAAAGGAGAATAAGACGTGAAACCAACAGAAGGGGAATGCAGAAGGTTTGGGCAGAAATAGAGGTTCTGCTAAATAGAAGCCTCCTGAGGGAGGTTTTTCTGAACAGAAGAAGAGATTGGATCCGTGCAAACACTATGTATCAGAAATCATTCACATTACAAGTGTTGGAGGAAACCAGATTTGAAGTGCAATAATTGTCAAAAGTTGGTTCATATTGCAAGGTTTTGTCAGGAGATTGACTCTCAATAAGGTGCTGTAGAAGCTCCTACTAATCATGAGGTAGAATATATATTTACAACATGTTTTGTTACTAGCTTGACTCGCAGAAGCTGGTTGGTGGACACGGATCCACGAACCACATGACCTATGATGTGAATTCATTTACAAAGTTAGATCGAAACTTCTGAACTCGAGTGAGGATAAAAAATGATGACTACATCGCTGTTGAAGAGAAATGAGATGTAGTTATTGATGGTCAAGAATGTGCAAGGCTGATAAGTGATGTCTTAGAGGTACCTAAGATTGACCAAAATCTTTTGAGTGCAGGTGAACTTATGGAGAAGGGGTACATAGTGACGTTTGAAGAAGGTTTCTATTTGATATCAAGTTCTTCTATAAAGGAAATACTTAAGATTTCAAGCTTTAGCGGCTCGGGATATTGAAGCCGAGCAGACTTTGCACGTGTCATAGAAGTTGAATGTTAAGGAATAAAACGTTGAGCAGCAACTCAATTCTAAAGAGTAGATTGATAATCTATCGAGAAGAGGTACACGATCATTGACTGAGACTTATGAAAGATGTAATGTGGTAGTATTAGAACCTGCTAGTTTTGATAATGCAAAGGAGGACATAAAATGGCCAGTTGCAATGCATGAAGAGATTTATGTAAAGCAGCTAGAAGGTTTCTATATTGCAGAACATCAACAAAAAGTGTACAGGTTGAAGAAGACTCCGAATGGATTGAAGTAACCTCTTAGAGCTTGGTATAGATGATTATTTGATTGAGTTAGGCTTCAAAAGAAGTCGAAGTGAGCACACTATGCATATCAGGAAGGCTGATCTGAGTATATTATTATTTCCTTATATGTGCTGATCTTTTGGTTTCATGAAATGATCAAAAGTTCATGCAGAAGCTGAAACGGAAACTGATGGAGATTCTTTTGAGAATGATTGACTAGAGAGAATATTGGAGTATCTATCAACTCTTGATATAAGGAGGATTTTGTTGGTCATTGGATCAAGGCTGATTGGATAATCAGGTATGATTGGAGGAATTATGGGGATTACAAATAATTGATTTCTAAAATAATTGTGTCCTCTTGAAATAAGGAAGGTGGTTGAATTGGGAAAGTTTTAATATTCTTAATTTAGATTTTCTATTTTCTTTAAGAAGAGTAATTTGCGAGCATATGATTAATATGCACTAATAATCAAGAGAGAGTATTTCGCTCAAATTTTTGTGCATTTCGTTTTCACATGAGATCATCAGAAGGTCGCATCTATAGAATAGTATCCTGGTTTTGCGATAGATTCTTTTATATCTCGTCCTGCTTCTGTTATGTTTCTGCCGTTGTTTCAGGTTTGGTTCCTACATCGAAGACATACACTTAGGATGAACGTCGCCTTTGACACTGACGCATGCTTCCACTCTTCGGTTCTATCATCTAGGCTTGTTATTCGCTTCACTACCGCCAAGCGACCATTGCTTAGTGGGGTTGCAATTTGGTCCAATTATCTCATATCCATCTTGGTTACATGGTTCATGTCGGGACGTGAGGTCAAAATGTGGTGAGGCCAAGTTGGTCAGTCAAAGGATGGGGGTGACTTGGAGGAGAGTAGATCGAGTCAAATCCCATGAAGAGTTGACCAATTCAAAGGGTCAATAGGAGAGTTGACTATTCAAATGGATTACAAAGAAGAATTAAGAGGAGTGAATAAGATTTAGGGCAACCAAGCTTCTTCAAGAAGCCATATTAGGGAAATTAATGGGATGGAGCAAAAATATAAGTCGGTGACGACTTAAATTTTTTTTTGACTTAAATATTTTTATAAAAAAATAAGTCGGTGACGACTCCATAATAACTTACCACTTTTACTAAGCCATCATGGAGGGAAGGCGACACGAGCCACTCCCGATCTTCCCAAAATTCCTCTTTATGGATCATACTTCACCTTTTGCCCGTCGCCTCCTAAGGAGCATGGAGATGATTGGCGAAGGCTCGGGTAGGCACGATTAGGAATCAATGGATGATCGACCCTAGTTTCTTTGGCAGCACCCCGATGTTCGAGTCGAGATGTCGACTTGAGGACATTAGGAAAAGTGAGTCGGGATCCTCATGTCATCCGAACTACAACGTGCATGCTAGGCCAGAGGGGGTGCGTACCTCGAGCATAGATCAAGAAGAAGACCACATCTACTAACAAAAGGTTAATAGCAGACGGCCGAGAGAACAACTTCCAACCAGGAGACTTAATGTGAATCCATCCTCAGAAAGAAAGATTACCATGAAAGAGGGAAAACAAGCTAATGCTGTGAGCAGAAGAGCCCTTCAAGGTCGTTGAATTCATCAATCCTAATGCATCAACCCTAACGTATACAAGATTGAATTGTCAGAAGATTATGGAGTGTCAACCATATTCAATATCCAAGATCTCTCTCCGTACATCGAAGACAATGAGTATGGATATTGGAGGGCAAATTCTTTTTAACCATGGGATGATGATCCATGAAATAAAGCTATCTGGTCGTCCAGAGAGTGAAAAGGGACTATTCGTTCGGATTTTACATAAATTCGTTCAAAGGCACACATTCCCAAACTAATCATTTATGGCTAGTTCAGGCATTTCATTTATGTTTCGTTCATTTATCGCATTTATGGGTAGTTCATGCACGCATGTCATTTCTGTTTCATTCGTGTATCGCATTTATGTTATTATGTCTCATTGACCCCTTTAGAACATTCTTATAAGAGTGAAATCATGAAACTGGGACATCAAAGTCTACAAATTCTTTTGATTATCTCTTTTTTTTGTATGTATCATCCGGAGTTAAGTATGGTGAGATGATTTTTCCTCTTGATTTCTCTGTATTCGTTTCAGTTTATCTCAACCTCTCATTCGTGACGGTGGTTCATATGTATCTAAATTCAAATGAGTCTATTCGAGTCTTCTATTGCAGTGGTACATTTGTATTCGAGGTGGTTGATATCAACTGTCACAGGGACGAAACACACCCAGAAATTTCTCGACCCTGGCGGCGTCGTAACTCCCCCAGAAGCACGACCAGCCCTCTCGTTCGGATTCCCCTTAGCCCCGCCCACACTCACTCAAGTGTTTGCTCACGTACTCTCGTGTATCGCTCACGCTCACACTCAAGGACGCTCGCAAGGACAAGGACTCGCTCAGCAATGACAGAAGGAACACAAGGATATGGCCAAGGCACGAATTGTATTTCTCACTCAATCTTTTCAATGTGTCCTGCCCATGCCCCCTTACATCTCTTATTTATAGGGGCGATGGGGCATGCATGTATTCTACACGTGTACATCATGCAACCAATTAGAAGACATCAAGGGTCGCCCACTCTAAGCAGCCCAAGGGTCGTCTGCTCCCACCTGATCCGTCAGAGGAAGCTGCAGGGTCGCGGCGTCAGAGGAAGCTCCAGGGTCGCCTGCCGTAGCATCAGTGGAAGCTCCAGAGTCTCCTGTCGCACCCGTCTGGTCATGTCAGACCTGCCCCAACATGCGTCTGACTACACCTCCGTCCTCCTACGCCTCGTGCTCCATCCTCCCTGCCTCCGACCTCCGTACGTCCCGTCCCCCGTCCTCCCCTCTTCCTCCGTCTGCCCGTCCGACCTCCGACCCCCGACGTCCGACCTCCAATCTCCGCCCGTCCGGCATTTGATTATCATCCGTATGTTTAATTATTTAGGTTAGATATTTTAGGTTACCAAATCTAGGTTAGAAATTTAGGTTAGATTTTTAGGTTAGAAAATTAGGTTAGAAATTTAGGATAGAAATGTAAGATAGAAATTTAGGTTAGAAATTTAGGTTAGATTTTTAGGTTAGAACATATGGTTAGAAATTTAGGATAGAAATTTAGGATAGAAATTTAGGATAGAAATGTAAGATAGAAATTTAGGTTAGAAATTTAGGTTATAAATTTATGTTAGAAATTTACACTGAAAATTTAGGATTGATTATTTAGTATATAAATTTATAAATTGATTTGATTATTTAGAATTGTTGTTTGATATTATTGGAATTGTTGTTTGGTATTACAATTATAATGATTAATCATACGTTGTTTGAATTGTTGTAGGTATTATTAAGATCGAGAAGGTAGCTAATTCAAGTAAGTTTTCCTTTACGTTTGAATGGCGCAAGTTCATATGTTATTGTATGGTCATGGGAAAGTTATTCATGGTAGTCAAGGAGTAGGTTATAATAGGGGTCCAGTGAAACGTATAAAGGTACCTGCTGATGTGGATTATGTCCAACTCAAAAGGGTCATTGCTTGGACTATGTCCAACTCAAAAGGGTCATTGCTAATGCAATGAGATTAAACGAAGGAAGTAGGCTGGAAATATGTCATAAATATCCCGTTCCTTCATATGGTCCTTCCGGCATAAATTTTGTGCTAGTACCGATTGGTGATGATGAATATGTTAGGTTGTGTGAGTTTGCGATGTCAAATAGTGACCGCATTCAAGAAATATATGTGATATCAGTTTCTGAGAATTCTAGCAATGAAGGGAGGCCGACAAATTCAAGAAGTAAGCACGGTAGTAACATGCAAGCCGTAGGAGTGAATGTGGATGAGGGGTTAAATGTTGTGCAAGAGAGAATGGAAAATTTCGAAGTTAGTAAAAATTTTCATTGATTTGTACCGGTGAATGAAGGGTGTAGTGGATATGGTGGTAACGTGGGGAATGAGGAGGATGGTGATGTGGATGATGATGGTGATAATGATTACGGAGACGATTATGAAGAGGGTGATCCGTTTGAAGATTTAGAACGTGATGTGGGCGATGAAGAAGCTCTAAACGAAACTATTTATCGGCGATATGAGAATCATATCGTTGATTCAATAGTGAATTCCGATGAGGCGGATACTGATGATGAAATGTTTAATGGTGTTGATTTAGGGAACGATGATAACAATGTGGGGATTAATGAGGCTGGTCCCTCTAGGAAGAAACGGTTGGGAAAACCTCTACCATTCTATCTAGACAGTGGCGATACTGGGAAGGTGATTTTCGAGGATGATGAGGAAGTTAGGATGACGGACGATCCAAATGCTGTTGAATTTCGTAAAGGGATGCGCTTCAAGCATAAGAACCATCTCATTCATACGGTAAATATGTTCCATATCAAGAACCATTATAACTACGAAATTGTGAAGTCAGATAAGACGACGTGGTCTGTGTTTTGTTCTGAGGTTGGTTCTGGTTGCAAGTGGAGATTACACGCGATTCAACGTGCTTGTGATGATGAGTTTGAAATAACCATTGTTGGTGAGGCGCATACATGTTTAAATGCAGTGCTTTCCCAAGATCATGATCGACTTGACTGTAACTTTATGGTTCCCTACTTCCGTACTTTTGTTAGAGAATCTCCTGAAGTGAAAGTGTCGTTCCTACGGAATGTAATAAAGGAGAGATTTGGGTACGAAGTAACTCGGAGACGAGTATGGCGAATGGGATGAATCTTATAACGAGTTGCCTCATCTAATGATTGCAATTAGAATTGCCAACCCCGGAACAATTGTTGATTGGGGTGCAATGGAACATATCATGTGCCACAGTCATATGGCATCTCTGGCTAAGAAGGAATCACAGCACCTTCAAAGGACTAACATCCACAAGGGACTATAAGGAAATCATTATGACAAGAGCTTTACAGGAACTACTCGAAAAACCAAGAAAACAAAGAAAAGGCACCATTTCCAATAGCAACACAAGCTCAACCAATGAAGACCAAGGCTAGGAACCATCTAGAACACACCCTTCATCCTCAACACAGATGCATCAATACATAAGGCTACAAACAAAGTGGGGCTAGGTGGTGTGATTCGAGATCAAAAAGGCACCTGGATCGGCGATTCTGCAAGAATCAACTGATCACAAATAACCTAGTTGCAGAAGCTATAGCATTACATGAAGGGATTTAGACTAGCGAAACACCTAGGAATCACTTCCATGGCCATACAAATAGATGCACAAGCGTTGCTGCCTTATTTACAAGGAGAAAAGCCAAGTCCCCCAAATCTCACCTTCTGTTGATATGTGTAGGTCGCTATTAAGTGACTTTGAGGACTACACCCTCCACCACATTCCCAGGACAAACAACTACTTAGCAGATAACCAAGCCAAGAAAGCGAAGAGCCAGGCACAAGCATTTATCACCTACTGCTTCCCATATGATTTTTGGTGATAAATGTTTTACGTAAGGAGATCCCTACTTTTGGAAACTATGGTGACCAAAACACCAGGTGTAAGTAACCTAAACGCTTTGGCTTTTGATTAATTCATCTTCCCTAGCTAAAAAAAAAAATCTCAAGCTTCAAAGTTCGTAGTTGAAGGTAAGTTCTGAAGGTGATCATCATTATGTTTTTATAGGATCAAAACAGTATAGTAATAATAAACCCTTTGTGCAGAAAAACAATTAGAAAAAAAAAAACATGCATCTCATACACTCCAAATTGTCTTCCAGTAGCCCAAGTACAACATTGTTTTTCATTTCAGTATTCTTTTTTCATTTCAGCCCAAGTATATATTACGTTCTCTTATAATAACATAATACTTTCGCCATATAAGAATGTCATCGAATGGCAAGTCACAGTAATCTGACAGGATAACTTCAAACAGAAAACATGCCAATGTCAGAGGAATCTGTATTTAAATAGGATAAATAACAGAAATTAATCATGTATCTAAAGAAAGGAAGAAAGGCAAGACATCCACACTTCTTGAATTGGCATTTAGATAAAAATAAACTTAGATGCCAGACAAGTAAAAGAGAAGTCACCAGGGTACTGCTCTTAAAACAAATAGCCAAAAGCACATAATTATACAAATAGTATGCCTTCTTCATTTTGCAGTATAAAATACTGGAAGGCAAATTCGTGGTGAAAATAAAGATGAAGATAACTTATACAAGCATAAATGGACCGGAAACGAAAATACTGCAGGTAGAATTAGAACAAATCTAAACAGTTGTTGCTAAGCAAGCCCGTGATGTATAAAATGAAGATCAACAGTCAAAGGTAGTAATCTCACCAGGAACACATACATAATGTATTGAGTGAGCTATTCTAGCACTATTAACTTGAGAACCACCAGGGGCATATACAAGACTTTGCCTGGAAAAGCTTCTTTTGGTATAGTTAACTTCCAGCAGCCCGGTTTATTCTATTGTTTAAAACATATAGGTCTGTCATTCTCCCAAACTCGTGCCAGTATAACTCTTATCTTCGAGTATGAAGCAAATTCATGATCCATGGACTAACTAGAGTCAAAGTAGTGGGAAAAATAGCATAACGTCTAGATAGGACTATGGCAAACATAGATTGATTAAATATCTACCCAGAAGCAAACGTCAAACATCTTTCTAGATGCCACTCAGACCACAGACCCCTACTACTAGAACCTTCTAAGGAAAAGAAACTGTACCTCTAAAGACCATTCAGATTACTGACCGCCTGGCTGCCACATGAGGAACTGAAAACAATAGTGGAAATAGCCTGGTTAGAGGGGGAAGACAGATTTGAGTGGGCAAAAGAAATTTTCCAGGAGTAAGTCCAAATCTGGAACAAGAAAACTTTTGGGAATATTGAGCGCAGGAAAAGGAAACTATAGAATAGAATACAAGGGATACAAACCTACCTAGAGAAAAGAAATTCAGAATATTAAAAACAGTTAAAACGGGACCTCAGGATTATAACAACATCCTGATCGAGGAAGAGCAGGTACCTGAAATCCCGCATAAATTGGATAGTAGAGGGGGAAGGAAATGCCAAGTTTTTTCATGCTATGATAATCGCCATAAGAAGAGCCAACAGAATACTTGGTCTTAAAATAGGCAATAACTGGGTGGAAGACAAAAAAGAACTAGGGTAGCACATCTGATTATCTTTCCTAAACAGGTACACGACCTCTTGGTCGGATGAGCAGTTAATAGAGCCTATCTGACCACCATCCAAGGCATTCCAGCAATAAATCCAATGAAGAATGACCAATTAGAAAAACCATGTGATGAAACAGGTAAAAAAGGCACTCTTCTTTCTCAACCCTACCAAAACACTAGGAACAGACGGACTACAACCTATCTTCTTCCAGAAATTCTGGGAAACCACAAGGAAATCCATATTAGCTATAGTTAGAGAGGCATTTGTCACCAAACAGCTACCCGCAGACCTAGGAAACACCTCGTGCTAATACCAAAAGGAAACAATACAGAAACAATAGAGCAGTTCTGACCCAACTTGGAACCTATTAGTCATCGGGAGGGATTAGACAAGGTGACCCTCTATCACCTTATCTCTTGATCCTACGTCTAGAATACATGGGCTACCTAATTGAGCAGGAATGCAACAAAGGCAGGTGGAAAAAAGTCACAAGTAGAGAAGGACCAGCCTTTTCACATCTGTTCTTTGCGGATGATCTACTACTTTTTGGGGAAGCTACAATAAAAAATGCAAAAGCAATTAGAAGGGCACTAGATAAATTCGGCCATCTATCGGGCCAGAAAGTCAACATAGAGAAGAGTAGCATCATATTATCAGAGAATGTAAGCCAGAGCAGGGCTATGAGAATGGCAAAAGAAGTGGGGTTCAAAATCAAGACAGACCTAGAGACTTACCTAGGCTTCCCACTATTGGCAGGGTCACAAAGGAAAACCTCACACGACTCAATCACAGACAAGGTACAGAGAAAACTGGCAAGATGGAAAGCAAAGTTGCTAAGCAAGACAACCAGGTTAGTGGTAATAAAATCGGTGGCGGAAGCTATCCCAGCCTATCAAATGTTGTGCCTAAGCTGGTCCCAACAGGTGAAAACGAGCCGAACACATACCGAACCCTTCTAACTCGAGCTCGGCTCCATAATCGAGCCCAAAAAATTGAAGCTCGAGCTCGGCTCGATAGGCTGGAATATAAATCAAGCCTAAATTCAAATGGACAACTCCAACTTGGCTCGTACATAGACCCGATAGGATCGACTCGTTGGACTTGAACTGAGCTCGACTCGTTGGACTTCGACTGAGCTCGACTCGTTGGGCTCGAATTCGGTTCGGAAACATAAATAGTCATGTAAAAAATCACAAATTCAAACCGAATATTAATAAAATTATTAATATTTATTTTATTATATTAGGATCGCGAGCCATCGAGCTGTAAGTGTTAAGGCTGGAGCTCGGCTCGTTTGGATATCGAGCCAGCTCAAGCTCGAACCGAGCTTTGACCGAGCGAGCCCGCGAGCGTCTCGGGAATAGCTCGATTCGTTTTCACCCCTCTCCCGTAGCGCACCAGAAGAACTAGACAAAACTAACATAAATTTTCTTTGGGGCTCATCAGAAGATAAAAAGAAAACCCACTTAGTTAACTGTTAACTCTAGGAAATTAGAGTTATATGTCTCATTAATGAGCCTGATTTGTATTAGATAACCGATACTTATTTGCATTTATAGTTATTTTGCATGCTATTTTCGATTTAGTCGTGTTGCATGGGTACCTTCGGATTTTGAGGTTTTTCAATGCAAGTGAAGGGGTCGACACGAAGCGGAAATCGCGTTTAAGAAGGTAGCTTCATGGAGGAAGGAAAAGAAGACCGGGATGAGAAGTTGCTAAGGAAAGCATTGGATGGGAACCTTCGTGTGGCCACAGAAGATTTGATGCGGCCACACGAGGTGAGAAAATTTTTTGAAATATTTTATATAATATTTCCTAATCTTTCGAGATTTACCCTACCTGTAAAAGGGCTTGAACGTGAGTTAAAGAAGGAAGCGGAACGAGAGGAGAGCCGTCGACAAGGGAGTTTTAGTTTTCTTAGTTTTCGTTTGGGATGATTTTTACTTTTATTTTCTGGTTTTTCGTCAATCCCATGATGAACTAAGTTTTTATTCTAGGGTTATGACGGAACCCCATATGTAGCCGAATTACTTTTGACTCTCTTTGATTTAATGCATTTAAGACTTCGTTTATTTATTTTATTCTGTGTTTAATACTTGCGGTTGCCTGATCAACAATCCGTATTGATTCCTTAACCTATCTGAACTCGGGAGGGGAATTTTAGGTTTAGAAAGAGGATAAAATAGCCGAAGTTAACGTCGAGGAATCGAGTTAATTCAACGAGTACTATAGGAATATACGTGCTTGTCTTACGTAGCCAGATTAAGATTGGAACTTAATGAACTTGACTCAACTATTAATTTCCATAGGAATATAGGGGGTTTGGCTGGGTTAGGTATTTCTATTTTGTAGGTCGGAAGATCCATAAGAGTGGCTGAGAATCTTAGGTTGGTAAACCTGTTTTTGACAATTTAATGATAAAGATGGGGTTAAATAATCTGGCGAAATATCGGGGGAAGTCGTGATCCTAGGTTTATCTCATTTGATTAATTCTCATTTTTTCTGCTGTTTAGTTTCTTGTTAGTTTATTTTCCTAAATCCTTGTTTTACTTGATTTGACTACATCGCGATTGTTTACCGCTAATCGCTAGGATATTTCAAAAATAATTCTCCGTGGGAACGACTTCTATTACTTGTGCGACCCGTGCACTTGCGGGACTCAAACCATTCGAACAAGTTTTTGGTGCCGCTGCCGAGGAATTTTTTTTTTTTGAATTACTTTACTTTCAGCGAAGCAATTTTTTTAGATCAAATCCTTTTAATTTTAGTTTTTTTACTTGTGCCTTTGCAGGTGTATGCATCGATTGTGCAACGAAGAAACATTCGAGTTTGATCCAGAAATCGAGCGAACCTTTCGTGCCAGAGTAGAGAGCAGCGACAAGCGATGGCGGACGACAATATGAACAATGAAAACCACAATCAAATCGCAAATCCACTTCAACGGAGGACAATGCGAGATTTTGCTCAACGAACGCCATACGAGCCGTCAAGATTCCTTCGGCCAGCTATCCAGGCGAACAACTTTGAGATCAAGCCAGCCATACTCAACATGATTGAAAATTCAAGCTTTGGCGGGCTACCGAACGAGGATCCACATTGGCAGCTGACTCGTTTTGAGGATTTATGTGATACTTTCAGGTACAACGGAGTGTCGCCCGAAGCTGTACGATTGTTCCCTTTCTCTTTAAGGGACAAGGCGAGGGCATGGCTTTACTCATCTCATTGCCAGGAGATTCCATCAATACGTGGGATGAGCTGTCAAGGCAATTTTTAGCCAAGTATTACCCACCAAGCAGGACTGTGAGGCTGAGGAACGAGTTCACCTCTTTCCGTCAACAAAGCACCGAGTTTAAGTATGAGGCATGGGAAAGGTTCAAGGAATTACAAAGATTATGCCCTCATCATGAGATTCCGACGTGGATCTTAGTTCAAAGTTTCTATGATGGCTTAGCTGAACCACTTCAATCGAAGATCGATTCAGCCGCAAGAGGGACATTGATGAACAAGACTCCAAAGGAAGCACTTGAATTATTTGAGCAGATTGCCAACAACGGTCAAAGAAGGACTCAACCCGAGGGGTAGCTGGGATGCATTCGGTTGACCAATTGTCATCCTTGAGTGCCCAGATGGAAACATTAACCAGGGAAGTAGCTGCGCTCCAAACTTCGAATCAATTTACTAATAAGCCTTATGCTCTAATTCTGAATTTCAGGTGATAGATCAATATGTGGAGCCTAATGAAGTTAACTATGTGGAGAGCAATTCTAGGAACAACCCTACTTCAACTCGTACAATCCCAGTTGGAGGAATTATCCGAACATTTCGTGGAGTAATAATCGAGGAGCACCAGCACCAGCACAACCACCGAGATTAAACCAACCTCAAGGATCCGTAATTCCATCACGTGCAAACGTTGGAGAAAACAAGTCAAATGTGGAGGATCTCTTAAAGCAGCTGTTGATCCCCCAAATTGCGATGAGGGGGAAGAGAAGAACCAACCCACCAGTCAAATCCCCCAAATGCCAAAGCCAGGAGGGAAGACCAACCAAACATTAATTGGCTACGAGACAAACAACCACCCCATCATAAATGCTCACAAGACAAAACTTCAATCAGCCTCATGGCTCATGGCTCATGGCTCATGGCTTCGCGGAAGGGCTCCTTTTGCTTTGACGACTTCTTGTTTGCGTAAGTGCAATGTTGGGACAGCCGGGAGCCGACTTTCACAGACGTTCTGGAGTTGCACCAGCAGCCCAAGACTCTCGCATTCCTTCTCTTTCACACGCCGCAGCATGGTGGGACGTGTTACAAACCCCAATCGATTCACAACAACTCGCTTCAAGTATGCGTACATCACTGTTTACTGCCCATTTTTCTGTCCCGACGTTTTCGCATGTGAAAATACAAACCCATCAATCTGGGTGACGTTCGGGACGTATTCCAAGTCAACGGGCTCAAACGCCTCACGTAAATCGCTCTTTCGAACTTCATTGCTTCATGAAGTTTTTGTGCTTTTTGCTTAGAACATGTCTAAGCACGTCTCATCCTTTTTATGCGTAAATCACATGAGGAATGCGCATACAAGCAAAACTTCTATTACTGATAAGGAAAGGACGGATCGTACGCTTCCATCTCCAGCTTCAAGATGACGCATGGGGGACCGTAGTGGAAACGCTCCAGACGACCCCAACTGACAAACCGGAGGTACAAAGGGGAGGTGCGGGCCTCCCCGAGTTACTAATTTCCACGTGTAATAGGCTGCGGGCCTAAGTGTATAGGCCCGCAGTCACCACCGTTCCCCGCTCCCTTTGATCTAAGTTATTGTTTGTGAGTGTTGTGGTGCATGCTGTTAGGCTCTTAGGATTTTTGTCGGATGTGATTGTTAAACAAATACACATGAGTTTGGGTCCAACGCTAGAATCGAGTCTAACGCCCGTAAAACAGTGACATGAGTCCGGAGTCATGCCCGGACCAGGTCCAACGCCCGTTAACCAAAAGCAAACTTTTAGAGAAAACGCCACCTCTTCGCATGTCTAAAGTGTAAGAGCTAGTAAATAGGAATCCCCGAACTCACTCTGATTTTTCCGACTTAAATCAGACCCTTTTTAAAAAAAGTTAAGTCGGTGGCGACTCCGTATAGTTTACCTAGGTTCAACAACAACACTTTTTACGAAGCCATTTTGGATGGGTAACGGCGACGCGAGCCACTCCCTGAGCTTTCCTAAAAATTCCCAAATGAGGCCTTACGCAGTATTTCGCCCGTCACCTTTAGGAAACTGAGGACGGTCGGCGAAATGTCCCGCAAGTCCATTCGGGAACCAAAGGAAGGCCCAACCCAATTCCCTTCCGCAGCGTCCGACGTTCGAGTCGTGACGCCAACCGGATTGGGCCTTGGGGGAGCGGGCCCGAATCCTCCTGTCATCCATGCCGCGGCGCGCGTGTTAGATCGGAGGGCACGCATACAGCTGCTCATTGCGAATCAACAGGAGGTGCGAAAACAACAAGATGTGATATTGAAAAATCATGCCACCTCAATCAAGCATATTGAGGTTCAAATTGGTCACGCAAGTTCATTGAACAACAGACCAAATGGAGCATTACCAAGTGACAGTGAGATAAATCCAAAGAGAGAACAATGTATTGTTGTTACCTTGCGCAATGGACGTAACTTCGAGGATGCCTTTGAAAGAATGGAACTGGAGAAAGAGCAGGCTCGAGAACAACGTTGAAACAACAAGGTAAGTGAGGTAAGTAAGAAACATAATGAGCATCACCGCAGTGATCCTATTGAATTACCAAAGGTAAGTGCTACTTCATCTCCGATAATTCCTCCTATACCTTTTCCGAAACAGGTTAGAAAGAAAAATGACGAGCAACAATTTCAAAAATTTCTAGATGTATTTAAAAAGTTGCAGATTAGCATTCTGTTTGCGGAAGCGCTGGAACAGATGCCGAGTTATGTGAAATTCATTAAGGATGTTCTATCAAAGAAGAGGCGGATTGGTGAGCACGAGACCATCTCTTTGACCGAGGAGTGCAGTGCGATATTGCAAAAGAAGCTACCTCCGAAGTTGAAGGATCCCGGTAAGTTCACTATCCTGTGTAATATTATGACATAATTTTATGGACATGCTCTTTGTGATTTAGGAGCAAGCATCAACCTTATGCCATATTCGGTTTATGAAAAGCTCAACATTAGAGAAGTAAAGCCAACTTCTGTGGACATTGCAACTAGCTGATGGATCATACAAATATCCTAGGGGTGTCATAGAAGAAGTGCTAGTTAAGGTTGACAAATTCATTTTTTCCGCTGACTTTGTGATATTGGATTATGAGGAGGATCGCGAGATCCCTATCATTCTTGGTAGACCATTTCTTGCTGCAAGGAGAACTCTTATCGACGTGCAGAAAGGTGAGTTGACTACAAGGGTTCACGATCAGGAGATAAAGTTTAACATTTATAATGTCTTGAATATGCCTGACGATCCTGACGAGTGTAATTTTGTTGATGTCATTGATGAAATTACATATGAGGATTTTCTGGATTTGTATTCGAGTATCTCACTGGAAGAAGCATCGACACTCGACAAGACAAAAGATGAACATAAGAGTGCAGATGAAGTATCATAGATGCCATACATGCCAAAGATTGAACCTTTAGAGCGGTCGATCTCCTCAGCTAAACAATCAATCGAGGAGCCACCCCAATTGGACTTGAAGCCATTACCGAAACATTTGAGGTACTCGTTTCTTAGTACGCCAAGCACCCGTCCTGTAATTATTTCTGCATCATTGACTAACGAACAGGAAGAGATGCTACTTCAAGTGTTACGCAACATAAGAGAGCCATTGGATGGACAATCGCCGACATTCGAGGAATCAGCCCATCAATATGCATGCACAAGATTCTTCTAGAAGAGAATCACAAGGCATCAAATGAGCATCCAAGAAGTTGAATCTGAACATGAAAGAGGTAGTGAGAAAAGAAATCATTAAATGGCTTGATGCATGAATCATTTACCCGATCTCCGATAGCTCGTGGGTGAGCCTGATTCAATGTGTACCAAAGAAAGGCGGAATGACGGTGATTGAGAATGAAAAGAACGAACTTATACCGACACGGACAGTCACGGGATGGCGGGTTTGCATGGACTACCGCAAGCTCAGCGCCGCCACATGCAAAGATCATTTCCCTTTACCTTTCATTGATCAGATGCTCGATAGGCTAGCAGGTAAGGATTTTTATTGCTTTCTTGATGGGTATTCTGGTTACAATCAGATAGCTATTTCATTGGAGGATCGGGAGAAGACCACTTTCACTTGTCCATACGGTACGTTTGCGTTTCGACGTATGCCTTTTGGTTTATGCAATGCCCCAGCCACATTTCAAAGATGTATGATGGAAATCTTCTCGGACATGATCGAGCAATGCATCGAGGTATTTATGGATGACTTTTCAGTCTTTGGACTTTCTTTTGATTATTGCCTTGAGAATTTATCAATTGTGCTTAATCGTTGTGAAGAGACTAACCTTGTTTTGAATTGGGAGAAGTGTCATTTTATGGTTAGAGAGGGTATTATTAGGTCACAGGATCTCAAGAAATGGAATTGAGGTGGACAGGGCTAAGGTGGAAACAATTGAAAAACTACCACCTCCTACATCAGTTAAAGGAGTTCGAAGTTTTCTTGGACACGCGGGATTCTATAGGCGTTTTATCAAGGATTTTTCAAAAATCACAAAACCGTTGTGCAATCTCTTGGAGAAAGACGCAGCCTTCATCTTCGATGGTAAGTGTTTGGAAGCATTTCTGGAGTTAAAAAAGAGGTTAGCCTCTGCCCCGATAATGGTTGCTCCGGATTTGTGTATTCCTTTTGAATTGATGTGCGACGCTAGTGATATAGCTGTTGGAGCAGTTTTACGACAAAGGAAAAATAAAGTTTTTCATGCAATCTATTACACGAGGAAAACATTTGATGATGCACAGGTGAATTACACCACTACGGAAAAAGAAATGCTAGCAGTGGTTTATGCATTTGATAAGTTTAGATCGTATTTAATTGGGTCGAAAGTGATTGTTCATACTGACGATTCTGCGATTAAATATTTGATTTCAAAGAAGGATGCAAAACCGCAGTTAATAAGATGGATTCTCTTATTGCACGAATTCGATTTGGAAATTGTTGACAGGAAAGGAGCGGACAATCAAGTTGCAGATCATCTCTCAAGGTTAGAAAGTGGAAGTTTATCCCTTGATCCAACTCATATAAATGATTTGTTTCCTGATGAACAATTATTTATGGTTGATTCGAATTTACCATGGTATGCCGATTACGTAAATTATATTATTGCTAATGAGTTGCCTCAAGATTTGTCAAGCCAGCAAAGAAAAAGGTTCCTACATGATGTAAAATTTTATATGTGGGATGAACCTCTTTTATTTAAGAAATGTGCAAATCAAATCATACGAAGATGTGTACCAGAGGAAGAAGTAACATCTATTCTTCAACATTGTCACGCTTCTCCTTACGGTGGACATTTCGGTGACAAGAAAACAGCCGCAAAAGTGCTTCAATCAGTTTTTTTCTGGCCAACACTTTTTTAAAGATGCACATAACTTTGTCGTTCGATGTGATAGTTGTTAAAGAGTCGGCAATATTTCTCGAAAGAATGAGATGCCTTTGCAAAATATCCTAGAAAAAGAAATATTTGATTTGTGGGGCATTGACTTCATGGGACCTTTTAGCGAGTCTGCACGAAATCGTTATATTCTAGTTAATGTTGATTATGTTTCAAAATGGGTAGAAGCAATTGCACTACCTACTAACGATGCACAGAGTGCTGTTAGATTTTTGAAGCAGATTTTCACTCGATTTGGAACGCCAAGAGCAATCATCAGTGATGGGGGTTCCTACTTTTGCAACTCGAAATTCAACACATTTATGAAAAAGTATGGAGTAAAGCATAAAATTGCATTGGCATACCATCTGCAAACTAGTGGTCAAGTTGAAGTCTCCAATCGAGAAATAAAAAGGATTCTTGAGAAAACAGTAAGCCCAAATCATAAGGATTGGTCAAGCAAGTTAGATGATGCACTTTGGGCATATCGAACAGCATACAAGACAGTCAACGGGACATCTCCATATAAATTAGTCTATGGGAAGGCTTGTCATCTCCCGGTAGAATTCGAGCACAAAGCATTTTGGTCTGTGCAAAACCTTAATTTTGATTTGGAGGCCGCAGGCGAAAAGCGTCTTTATCAGCTCAACGAGATGGAAGAGTTTCATCTTGAAGCATATGAGAACTCAAGGATATACAAAGAAAAGACGAAGCGCTGGCACGATCAAACGATCAAGGATCGCCACTTCGAACCAGGTCAGTTAGTTTTATTATTTAATTTTAGACTCGAGTTACTTCCAGGTAAATTAAAGTCTAGGGGGTTCGGACCATTCAAAGATACCCAAGTCTTCCATCATGGAGCAATTGGACTAGAAAATATAGACGCTCCACGAACGATTTAAGGTAACTGGCAGTCGGTTGAAGCATTATTGGGGCAGAAAGTTGATCCTCAACAGAGAACGATTACGGTCGGCGAAGCGTAATAGATCAGGGAATCGTCAAGCAGATGACGATAAATCAAGCCCTTTTTGGGAGGCAACTCAATTTCTTTTTCGTTTTTAGTTTTTTTTTTTACTTTTCATTTGGCTTGTTCTTTAAGTTTAACGTGGGTGTCATGTAGTTTTAGTAGGTGGTGGACAGAAGGTTCTATTTGGCCACACTGACGGAATCTCTAACCACAGAATGTTCCGTGTGGCCACATCACACTTTCGTGTGGTCCTGTCAGAAACTAGGGGCGAAGTTGTTTTATAGCTAAAACGGGTCCAGAACTCTTAGAGCACATGGAGGTAGGCTAGGAGTAGAACTACCTTGATATCCTTGAGTGAACTTTTAGGTGATATCCTTGCCAAGACTCTGAGTACCAATGCTCAGGCAGAAAGAAAAGGAAAATAAAAATAAAGGAAAAAAAGTATGAAAAATCATTAAAATGCCTGAATAAGTACTTGTGGTGTGAGTCAATAATGGTGGCGGCTCGAGTTATTAGAACCGAGGGGTGTTTTATCACCCAATGTCTTGGATCAACTGGTTCGGGAATCATTAGTCGAAAGCTCGTTACATGAGTCTCTACTATTATTGATAAAACATTTAGAGTCGAGCAAGAGAAAAAAATATATGAGTTGATTAATTTGTGGAATGCTATGAAACCAGGGGTAAGCAGACCGAGGTGTTATGGTGGTTTTATGAATTCGCTTTCTGAAGTGTGTTATTTGAGTGATGGCCTTGTTATGGTTAAGCTGAATGAATGTTTATTGAAAATGGGGTAGATGATAGGAACATGAGGTTGCCGAAACACGAGTTGGGAAAAGGGCATGAGGTCTAACTACGCTGGTTGTGTGTTGTATATCTAAGAACAAGGAGTTTCATAAACAACTCTGACAACATTGGCTTAGTTTGGTTTCGAAGTATTTCTTACGTTTTGCTCGGGACTAGCAAAAGTTAGGTTTGTAGGTGTGTTAAACTCTAAGAAAAATTAGAGTTAAATGTACTCATTTTTGAGCCTGATTTGTGTTAGATATCCGATACTTATTTACATTTATAGTTATTTTTGCATGTTATTTTCGATTTAGTCGTGTTGTATGGGTACTTTCGAATTTTGTGGTTTTCAATGCAGGTGTCAGGGGGTCGGAAAACACGGACAGCAAAAAAAAAAATCGTTGTTTAAGGAATTGTAGCTTTGGATGTGGGGGAGGGGGAATAGCAAAAGGGGGGAAAAAGGAAGGACAGGGGGATGGGGGGGAGAAAGTTTGCTTAAAGAGGGAAAAAAGAATTTGATTTAGGGGGGGACCTTCGGTCTGGCGCCCACACACGAAAGATTTTGATGAAGGGCCAACACGGGGGGACGGAGGGTTGGCAGCACTTTCCCTTTTAACCAAAGAATTGTTTTCGTGCAGCCACACGAGGCGAAGGAAGGGATTTTTTTGGGGGAAATATTTTTTTATAGAAATATTTCCTTAATTCTTTTTCGAGGGATTTTCCCTTTACCTATAAAAAAAAGTGGCTTTGGACCGGTAGGGGAGTTAAAAGGGGAAAGGAAGCGGGAACGAGAAGGGAGGGAGAGGCCGTTCGAGAAAAAGGGGGAGTTTTAGTTTTTCTTAGTTTTTTGTTTAGGGATGGGATTTTTTTACTTTTATTTTTCTTAGTTTTTTCGTTTCAATAATCCCCATGGATGGGGGACAAAATCTAAGTTTTTTATTTCCTAGGGTATTTTCATGGACGGGAACACCCCCATTTCATATGTAGGCCGGAATTAACTTTTGACTCTCTCTTGATTTAATACATTTTTAAAAGTACCTTCGTTTATTTATTTTATTCTTGTTGTTTAATTGCTTGTTGGGTTGCCTGATCCAATAAATCGTTATTAATTAAAATTTCCTTAAAAACCCCCTTATCTGAACTCGGAAGGGGGGGAATGTTAGGTTTAGGGGGGAAAAAAGGGAAGGAGGATAAAAAATAAGGGGCCTAAAGGTTAACGAAGAGGAATAGAGTTAATTTAAATCGAGCGGTGTTAGTACTATAGGAAATATATACGTGATTTGTCTCTAGGTAGCAAGATTTTAAGATTGGAAACTTAATGAACTTGAATCAAACTATTAATTCCTTAGGAATATAGGGGGTTTGGCTGGGTGAGGTATATTTCTCTTGTGTAGGTCGGAGATGCATTAAGGGTGGTTGAGAATCTTATGTTAGTAAATGGGGATTTGGACAAAAAATTTAATGATAAAGAGGGCGGCTCTGAATTGATCTGGCGAAAATTATCGGGGAATGTCGTGATCCTAGGTTTTTTCTCATATGGACTAATTTCTCGTATTTTCTTCTGTTTTAGTTCTTGTTAGTTTATTTTCCTATATTCTTTGTTTTACTTGATTTAGACCTACATCGTATTATTTACGTTGATCACTAATGGAATATTTCTAAAATAATTCTCACGTAAAGAACGGACATTTTAAAAACGCATTTCTCTATTACTTGTTGCGACCCGTTTGCAATTGCGGGGGACTCAAAAACCATGTCGAACATTAGATGGAAATAACATGTCACACAGAAGAAATAGAAGGGAGGATTAGGGCGCTTATTCACAAGCCGAAGGACAAAAAACAAGGGACCTTACTTAAGCAAACCTAAGTTAGAGGCTGAAAAATGATAAAAAACAGGCAATGGTGCCAAAAAGTTATTAAACACAAGTAATTATGGCAACCACCTAGAGGAAAGGAATCAAGGCTGGAAATATACTCAGGGCTCTCAATGTACCATAGGGAGCTCGCTAGATGAAGGTTAGAAGATTTCTTCGATTAAAGAATGGAAAGAACACAAACTTTTTGGGGAAGATGACTGGTTTGGTTGTGGGAAAGTCTAAGATACATGATCATGGGATCCTCTAAGGAAGGGAGCGGAAAATCCAAGTTTAGTTAGGAGCCGAACTACTACAGTGACAATTGATGGACTAAAATAGTGAGCAGCAAACATGCTACCTAGCACTATATGGAGCCACATTACAAAAATTAATGTTGGAAAAAAAAACAATAGTGACACCACGGCAACAGATAAACTGGTATGGAAGCCATCAACAAATGCAAATTCACATTAACCTCAACTTACGCCTTTAGCGCATAAATCAGATGGGATAAATCGCTGAGTCGACCTACAATGGATATGGAAGCTACCAGTACTGCTAAAGCAAAAAAATTTTCATAAAGGCCAAAGCTGGCTCAAACAGATTACCAACTAAAAAGACTTACTCAAGAAGAGGAATATCATCCAGGAAAAACATTTTTTGGCCCAGTCATGTGTATTGGGAATTAAGAAATCAACACTACACGCCTTAAGAGACTGCCAATTTGCACAAGCTTCTATGGGAAGGCATTTCCCCAGCACCGCCCCCATTATCTCTAACTATACTTCAACAATCAATCAAACAGGTGGCTCAAAGGAAAACTAAAAGCCAATTCAACCCGCAACAAACAAATGGAATTATAGTGTGCAAAGATCCTATTAACATCAGTCATTTGGCACCTGTGGAACTCGACCGTAAACAACATTGGTTTCACACAGACCAAAGGTAAAACAAGCATATCTCACCTCTAGATTTTGCCAACGATGAGCAGCTAAACTATAGGCAAATCTAGGAAAACAGAAGCAATATAAAGCCGTAGAAGAAAACTACAGCATGAAACCTTAAGGAAACCAGCTCGGGTTAACATGGGGAAAGCAGGACAACTACTCGATTCATATGCTATACACAGAAACGCCGCAGTTGTGAGTGAAAACAAATGACCCTGCAACAGTGGGATTAGGCGGAGTAAAGTAATAAGAGATCAGATGACGAAATAGATTGGAGGGATAGTACTAAAAGGTGCAGTCAAACATGATAGAACACCCTGCTCAGTAGAAGCCACAACTCTACACATGGGTCTAGGACTTAGCTCTAACTATAGGCATCAAGAAGCTGGCCATCCAAACAAATGATCTAAACACTAGCCAAACTCCAGAATGGGGGAAGAAACCTACCAAACCCACTAAATCACACCTCAATTCTGGATGATCTGACCAGGTTGTTGTTATCTAAGTTCGAGGAAATTTACAGTAGGAACCATATTGCGAGGGGACAAAAAACAAGGTGGCACACAAACTGGCGAAGAGCACTATACGGGGAGGAGGACTGTCTTACCCACTTTTGATTATTCCCTACAGACTTGCCATTTTTGCACACCCTACATGGGGATATCCCATGCGCTTGCTTCTCCTGTAACCTAACCCGCAACGCCTATTTTCTAATGCCACCCACCTTTAATTACAAAAAAAAAAAAGTTTAAGTGTTATCTTGTGTTTTTTTGTCTGCAAGCAAGCTGGGGTGGGATCAGAGGGTTTGCTTGTCCTTTTGTATTCAAAGAACTCGAAACCCATACACCATGGCTCTAATGTTTCAATAGAGAGTTGCAACAAAAATAAATGAACAAACTTTGATTTACTCCATAACTTGATGAAAGATGAAGAATAGGAAAGCTTAATTATGACAAGCAGAAAGCGGTTTGAGCGCAGATTTCAAAATCAATATAAAAAATATATCCTTTTCATGTGTGTGATAGACAAAAAAATGAGATCAAGCCATAAGCCATGGGCATTCTGGTTCCTCATGACTAGTATTTTTTGTCAAACTAAGCCTCTTCGTATCGTATATACTATTATGACTTGTTACTTTAACGTTTTTTTCAACCACTTAATCTGCAAAACCCTTAGCAATGTGTGTCACCAGATATGTTTTCTCTCCATTGTATTACTTTAAGGGTACTACAGAAGCAGCATACTTCAGATTGGTTGTAAAATTTCATTTTTGATGTCCATGTCAATCCCATAAAAAATCTAACTAAACACTATAATTGATTTTGGGATCCAGGGGAAAGTTTGATAACAATCCTAAATATAGATGAAAGAATGAACTCGGGAGAAGAGTGGTAATGTTTCTGAAGCAGTGAGAATATACTAGACCACTAAACCACATACCGTGCTCTACCCTAGAGGCAGAGTGGACTTCTGGCACGCACCCGAGAAAGTGCGTGTCTTAATGCTCAAACTCAGTCGATTCAAGAATTCCCTGCCGAAAGACACAACATGAATAGCTTCTTTTCCGAATGGGGTCAGCAACTAGTTACTGAATTCAAAACAAGTATTTCACTTAAGCTTCCTTCAGAACGATTCGACAGCCGCTCGTTGAACGCACTGAGGTACACCTTGTCCTCTCACGACGATAAAGGTGCTATTCCAGCCCCTGGCACTTCTCACACGCAGCTTTGCAAGAGATTAAGAACCCCCCAGTGCCGATCACTTAGCACCTTCGCCTGTCCGCCGATCCTCAAAGCTTTCACTCAGATCCACACCAGGCTTTTGGAACATACAACTCAGACCACTCAGATTAGTTCTTTTGTGTATAGAGGTCGTCTGGTTTTAATAGGGAATGAAATAGATATTTTGTTTTGTCAAATATCCGATTCCAACAAGTAGTGGACCGAGGTTAAGCGAACTGATGCTCAACGGTCATAATGACCAAGAAGGAAGAAAATTCATTGTCGACGTTCCGTCTATGCGTTATGATTTGATTAAATCATCATCATGAATGATGGTCTGGTTGGGATTTCAATCATTGGCAAATGAACCATAAGGAATAACAAAATTCCTTAGCAAGTGTATATATAAGATATGAAAAATATCACATTTGCTATAAATAGAGATTATTATTTTCAAATCTTTCTCAAAATATCGCTATTCTGATCCTCACAAATGATTATTATGAGATCACGCATAATGTAATTAATCATTTAATATGATTAACATTACCATAAACAAAATTGGAAAAGTAATAATTATTCATTCTTTTTGTTAATTGTAGGGCAGATGTAATGCTAGCTATTGCTTTGCTTGTAGTATGGATATTACACTTCATCACGTGATGCAGGCACGCATTTCTTACTTCATTAGTCAGAATAATTATCTGAATGCCTTGTCTGATTTTTTTATGCGAAAACTTCATGGAAGGTAGTCCAGGTTCATTAGGACGATTAAATTGATTTGGTTTCAACAATATCAGCGAAATCACACCAATCTTGAAGCGGATTTCTGCTCAACGGAAAGTACAAATTCCCTTTATATTGTTTCCTAAATCTTAAATTGGAAAGGACTATATTCTGATTTTGAGTTGCTCTAATAAAGGGATTTGAAAAAATCCTGAAGCCTTTATCAGATGGTATTTAAACATCTAAAATATTTATTTTTAAATATATTCCAAGATTAATGTGAAAATATATTGGTAAAAGAAAATATTATTTTCCAAATTTCCAGTGAAGCAAGTGTAGCAAAAACGAGTAAACGATTTACTGTAGTGTAGAAACCGTTATAGCTCAGGCTCAGCCACATTTTATTCAAGCTCATCACTAAAGATATGCGACAGTGTTAAATACAGCACAACACATTTACTTTGAATTTATAACATAGCTTCTCTAGCTCGATCATCAAAAAACCAATGTTAACAGAGGCGGTTTACGGTTGAATGCAAAATCCTTCAAGTATTCATAATAAGCCCGACTTTTATTGTTTGTGATGTGGGCGGAAAAATGAAAACTTTACCTCTTGCTATCAATACTATCAATGAAAATATCTTCTCTGACATGTAGTGAAGGGGGAGTGAATAAGGCTTTTCTAATCGTTTGATGAAAAAAAAAATTTAAATGCACATGATTCTCTGACCTTATTGTATCGGTCGTTGTTATTATATTTTCTCGGGTTTAAGAAAGCATTGT